>JADDOH010011731.1:0-123982 GCA_016648135.1 Agrypnia vestita
ATATAGTCAGGAAGGGCGTTCCGATAGTATCATCACCATCATAGCAGTGTCCCAGTTGTATATCGTAGAGACGTTTCAAGGTATCATCATCCTCTTCATTAGCGGTGTTCCAGTCATATATAGTCAGGAGGCGTTCCGATAGTATCATCACCATCATTAGCAGTGTCCCAGTTGTATATCGTCAGGAGACGTTTCAATAGTATCATCATCATCATCTTCATTAGCGGTGTTCCAGTCACATATAGTCAGGAGGCGTTCTGATAGTATCATCATCATCACTAGCGGTGTTCCAGATATATATCGTCGGGAGGCGTTGCGATAGTATCATCATCATCATCGTCATCACTAGCGGTGGTTCAGCTTTATATCGTCAGGAGGCGTTTCGATAGTATCATCAACATCATCATCATTAGCAGTGTCCCAGTTATATATTGTCAGGAGACGTTTCAGTAGCATCATCATCATCACCATCAATAGCAGCGTCCCAGTTGTATGTAGTCAGGAGGCGTTTCGATAGTATCATCATCAACATCATCGTTAGCAGCGTCCCAGTTGTATATAGTCAGGAGGCGTTGCGATAGTATCTTCATCAACATCATCGTTAGCAGTGTCCCAGTTACATATAGTCAGGAGGCGTTTCGATAGTATCATCATCAACATCATCATTAGCGGTGTCCCAGTTATATATCGTCAGGAGACGTTTCGGTAGTATCATCAACATCATCATCATAGCAGTGTCCCAGTCGTATATCGTCAGGAGGTGTTTCAATAGTATCATCATCATCATCATCATTAGCAGTGTCCCAGTTATATATAGTCAGGGGGCGTTTCGATAGCATCATCATCATCATCATCATCATTAGCGGTGTTTCAGCTGTATATCGTCAGGAGTCGTTACGATAGTATCATCATCATCATTAGCGGTGTTTCGGCTATATATAGTCAGGAGACGTTACGATAGTATCATCATCATCATTATCACTAGCGGTGGTTCAGCTATATATCGTCAGGAGGCGTTTCGATAGTATCATCAACATCATCATCATTAGCAGTGTCCCAGTTATATATCGTCAGGAGACGTTCCAATAGTATCATCATCATCATCATCATTAGCGGTGTCCCAGTCATATATAGTCAGGAGGCGTTCCGATAGTATCATCATCATCATTAGCGGTGTCTCAGATATATATCGTCAGGAAACGTTACGATAGTATCATCATCATCATCATCATCACTATCGGCGGTTCAGCTAAATATCATCAGGTGACGTTTCGATAGTGACAACATCATCTTCATCAGTGATGGCAGGGTTCCAGTTACACATCAGTCGGAGATAATTAGGCAGATCCCATCATCATCAATGGCAGGATTCTAGCTGTACACCATTTGGAGAAAATACACCGACATCCCTGGCCAGGGGCTAGGCATATCCCTACTGTCCAGATCCACCTTTCCATCTACTAATACGAGGGGTCATGGCCTCGTGAAACCACATGGCAACCAACCATTACAAGTATGTATTTATGTATTGTATATGTAAGTATATGTATGTATATTATATTTTATTAGTATGTATCTATTCGTACGTAGTGTATGAGGGGCTCTTCACGGGTGGCACAACACCCGTGCGGATGTCTTCCCTCGTCTGGAATGGATTGAACGTATTGATGCATATCAGATTATAATAAGTACTACCTGGGAGGGTGGTTGCAGTCACTGTAGTGTCGCGAATGGCCAATGGGCTGCAGTTGCTCACAGGCGAGGGTTGGGGAGCCTAGGAAACTCCCCTTCCCCACTCGCATATTTTTGACTTGACAGGTGGCCCGGGACCATCTTTACAGTAGCTTCAGTATATATACCGTAGTTTAACTTAGTTTAACCTGGAGGAGTTGGAATTCGGGGGGCGAACTGGCTCTGAGCCCGGACGCCAGACACTGACGCGAGGGATGGTGCGGTACTTTGCACAGAAGAGGCCCAACATGAAAAGGCGCATCCAGGCTCAGGTCAACGTATCCTGAACTCGTGTCGGGAGAAGGAAGATGGGATCAGTCACCGATGAGCCTTTGGGTACGGAGGGGCCGAATTTAAAGCAAACACATTTTTCGCGTACACATACATTTATACATACCTCCTACAAACCCCTTATCCATTAGAACCCAACGTACCACTAGAATGAGACATAGGGCCAGATACAGGTGACGGAACTTAGGCCGGCTAGTAAATAAACGTAACAATGTAATTGATATAAAGATAATGCAGAGTAAATATAAAAGATCGTAGGGAATAAGCACAGCGAGATAGCGGCGGAAGATAAAATTATTAATCAGCGAGGGCGTCGAAGACGGAATCATCCATAGGAGCGGCTACGAAGGACTCGAGGGCTTTCAGGGATCTATGTACTCTATATGTGCATGCGCATGTGATAACGGCACGTCACTAACCTTTCCAGTGGATGGCGGTCGATCCCATACAGGTAGGACAATGGGGGATCGAGCGGAGAGGGCATGGAAGCAGAGGATCGCGCACTCTGGAAGCGCAGCTACACCAGATGCAGTGGTTTCAGTCCGTAGGAATGATAGGTAAATAATATAGGGCCACGGAACATAGTATGTTTAGCAATTGCACCGTAGGGCTTAATTGACGTGCTAGGTAGTTTTGTTTGCGTTTTCCATGAACATTCACGAACTTCATACCCCAGTATTTAATTTAAGTTTAGCTTGCGTCAGGGTTACCACAAAACCAATTCATCCCCTATAGTTCGAAACAAAAAATTACACAACGTGAACTGGGGAGGTCTTGAATAAAGCGAGGGTGTTTGGAAATACTACGTTAAAAACCGTAGAGCCTTCACCCGACGTAGATAGATAGCTTGTTTGCCTCTAACAAGGCGTAAACTCAGTTAGGAGTAGGATCGAGCTGAAAGGCGAAGAAGAGGAGCCATCACAACCAGAGCTACGCCGTGGCAATTGAAAATTATTGTAAGATCAGTATACCAACTTTATTTCCGTTTATATTCTCCCACACCGGCACCGAGGGCTACATTCACACTAATTCTTCACAGTCAGCATTCCAGTAAATAATTATTTTTGTAAAACTGTCAATTTTTAGATAAATTTACATATTTCGGTCAAAAATTTATGAGTTTATAATTGAAACCCAAAAACAAATATACAAACACCTACTAGACATATAATATAATCATGAAACTGTTTTAAAATGTGTATTTATACCTTGTACAGTTGCCGGCAAACTTCTTGGACATTTTTCGGCGTAGTGGGGGAATGCGCAGAAGGCAAATTTTGGGTCTCGTTGGTGGAATGGTACATGCACAAACTCTCCCCCACTATACCGAAAAATGTTCAACATGTTTTCCGGCATCTGTACCTGCACTCCTTCTCTGTATGCGAGTTTTCTTACTCTCATAGAGACAGTAAAATAAATATTTCCCATATTTGAAAAATTAAATGATACATATAAATTGTAAAAAGAACAAAATAAAAAAAAATAGAATTAAAATTCTTCAAAATTATTACATCAATAATGTAAATGTGGAAAGGGTTCAATCTGTGAAAAATTCAAGTGATTATCAGCAATTATGTGTTATATATAATGCATGGTGGGATGATGACATAAAGGAATTAGTGAAAGAAAAATGAAAAGCATGGCTCTATCTTCTGACAGTGAGTGGAGATGAATACGCGGGAGCAAAAGATGAATACAATGCGTGTAAGAAAAGAGTGAAAGCAGGTGTGAAAGAAAGGAAAGAGCGGCTGAAAAGAGAGGAAGGTTTGAAAATGTCTAAGAATTTCGGGGAAAACATCAAATTTTTCTGGAAGGAGGTGAAAAAATCTCGATGTGGGACGGGATGCAATAGTATGAAAGCTATTAAGTCAGCGAATGGAGAGATGTTAATGGATGAGGATGGGATAAAAGATAGATGGATGAATTATTTTCAGGAAACGTATGAGAGCGAGGAGGCTGTAATAGAGGAATCCGTCGATATACTCACGGAGAGAAGTATGAATGACGAAAATGAAGTCAGCGAAATAAGTATGGAAGAAATAAAGTGTGCAATAAAGCATATGAAGAATGGTAAGGCTGTGGGGTATTATAAGGTTGCTGCCGAATATATCAAGGCTGGTGGCCCATTAGTGATTTCGTGGCTTCATACTCTATTTAATAAATGTTTGAAGGAGAGCCACACCCCTTTGGATTGGAGGAGAGCAGTTATCATGCCTCTCTACAAGGGTAAAGGGTCGAGAATGGTATGCGGGAATTACAGGGCAATCAGCCCTTTAAGCTCGGTTGGCAAACTTTATGGAAAAATTTTGATAGAAAGAGTAAGGTCGATGACGAAAGATAAGGTATGGGACCTGCAAGGGGCCTTTGTGGGTGGAAGTGGATGCATGGATCAGATATTCTCTCTACGAGTGTTGACGGAGACGGTCTGTGCATTTGTAGATCTGCAAAACGCTTATAATATAGTTATAAGAGGAAGGGTTTGGAAGGTACTCTCTGGCTACAAGGTGAAGAGTAAACTTATACACGCAGTTGCATCTCTTTACGAGGGGAGTACTGCGTGAGTAAGAATCAATGGATCATTCACACCATGGTTTGATATAACAAAAGGTGTCAAACAGGGTTGCGTAATGTCTCCATGGCTGTTCAACTTGTATATGGATAATTATGTGAAAGAACTGGAATGTATGAATGTAGGAGCGAAAATGAGTAATTTGATTGTATGCTGTTTACTGTACGCGGATGATGCAGTATTAATGGCAAATAGCGAACAAGACTTACAAAGTCTTGTAAGCAGGATGTATGATGTATGCAAGGAAAATGACCTTATTATGAATGTAAACAAGTCAAAAGTGATGGTATTCGAGAAGGAGGAAAGTAAGACAACGTGTGAAATACTAGTAGGCAATGAATGTTTGGAACAAGTAGATGAGTTTGTATACTTGGGAAGTATGTTCGATAGAAAAGGGAATGTTGAGAAAGATATAGAGAGGAGAGTGACAGCCGGGAATAGGGTGAACGGTGCTTTGAATGCAATAATTTCAAATAGAAATATGTCTACCGAGGCAAAACTAGCGGTACATAATGGAATTCTGGTAACAACACTAATGTGTGGAAGTGAAGTCTGGAGCCGGCAGAAGCGGAATGAAAGTAGATTGAATGCAGTGGAGATGAGGTCCCTTAGACGTATGTGTGGAAAATCCATGTATGATAGAGTAAAGAACGAAGATATTAGGAATGAATGTAAAGCCGATCGTAGCATAATATATAAAATAAAAATAGGGGCGCTCAGGTGGTTTGGGCATGTTGAGCGAATGAATGAGGAAAGAATGGTAAGGAAGATATATAATACAAGTGTTGATGGCGCCAGAAAGAGAGAGCGACCGCGAAAGACGTGAAATGACCAGATTAACCAGATACTGGAAGATGGTCCCGTTAGAAGCCTCAACAACCAGCGAGCTTGCATGCAAAGATGTATGAATGTGGATGAGGCGAGAGTTGTATGTCAGGACAGAAGAGTATGGAACTCTATCCTTTCTGCCTACCCCCACGGGGAAACGGCGTGAAGGTAAGTTAGTTAGTTAAGATCTCTTGACTGAAATTAAAAATGATAATTTAGTGTGATGCTCCCACATGGTTTGCTTCATACTTAAACACTGAATAAGTGCGGTCGATATTAACCCCGGCCCCCAAACAACAATGAGCTGATTTATTTTATAAATGGTTGTCGCAACATTTTTCGATGATGATTTTGTCCCAATTTTATTTCTGTTATTATATATATTTTTACATAAAATTTCTATTGCAACATATCTAATGTTCTGTATCAGAAATTACTGATAGACATATGTAAACTGCCAATCATTCGTATTCTGAAAATAACAATGTCTGGATCTTTACGATCTTTATCCCAACGCTTAATAGAGGATAATAAAAATTAAAAATGTCCAGAGCGGATTTTGTAATTCTACGGCTCAAATACAATACAAATACTGTATTAAAAGATGATATAAGAAAGATTGTTTCTTACAAACGTATTAATTTCTTCATCCACAGCGTCCAGATGAAATATCATGGCTAAACTTGTCATGACCGCGTTCGGCGTTACCGCGTATTCAAATCTTCCCATCTTGACATTTGACAGATAACAATTTACATCTTTCTCCCTTCCTCTATATCTATCTAATATAGAAACTTACAGAAACAAACACCGACGTAAAGCTATGTCTCGTTTATTTTTTATTTTTATTATCGTCTATTAAGTGTTGGGATAAAGATCTTAAAGATCCAGACATATCTGTCAAAAAGTGTCAAGATGGGAAGATTTGAATACGCGATAACGCCGAACGCGGTCATGACAAGTTTAGCCATGGACACTGTGGATGAAGAAATTAATATGTTTGTAAGAAACAATCTTTCTTATATCATCTTTTAATGCAGTGTATTTGAGCCGTAGAATTACAAAATCCGCTCTGGACATTTTTAATTTTTATTATCCTCTATTAAGTGTTGGGATAAAGATCTTAAAGATCCAGACATTGTTATTTTCAGAATCGGGCCGAATATGTATGATAGAGATGTACAACATTTTTATTGAAACTTAATATATAATGCTAAGGGGGTATTTATTTTCAACTTTAAGATGTCGATGCATTCTAAATATTGTTTAAAAAATGTAATTTTTAGCACCCTCGTTAGTTCGACCCCAGATAATTGATTATCAAGTATTACATGTAAAATAGCATACGCTAAATCTAATAATTGTTAATGACTACTCACCGGGTGAAAATGTTACATCGGCAGAAAAACCATCCAATTCATTCTTACCGCCATTTGTAAACACGACAATCATTTTATTCCCTTTCGAAATGAGGAATGGCAGAGAGTGTGTAAGATTTCCACACAGTTTAGCCAAAGTCCGAGATGAGTCTCTGGCGCTTCCGTCGTATGCAGATAGAGACTCTAAATCACAGTAATTGCTGCGTTCCAGGACAAAATAGCGAAATCTGTAATGTCCATTACATAATTAATTACAAGATGAGTCCGGGTAAGTGTGGCATACATTTCTTCAAATTACGTACAATGAAAGATTACAATTTACTCATCAAGTATTCTAACGAGTTTTGACGCAAACAGTAGGCCAGATGATTATTTTTCACACATATAAAATAATAATTGCTATTTTATGCAAAATATAAAAAAAGAAATTTTTTAGAAATATCAATATACATATACACACTTCCCCCATTTAGAAAAATATTGATTATGTTTTTAAATTTTAAATATTTACATAGAAATGATTAATATCTGAACAATAAAGAGTGTGTAATGATAAATAAGACATTTATGTTGCTACTTATTACAATTTGAAATTCTGCACTGACAGTAACAACAAAATTTTAACACTTTTTATAACACAGCGACTTCGAAAGCAACTATACAATTTGTAATGACAATATTTATTCAATCTAAATAGTTTTTGTTGTCTTGTCTGTGGGTGTAAGTAATGGGACATTGCTTCAAAATTTGTTTTATCTGTTTGGAGATATCGGGTGTAGACACGCTTACCCCAACGCCGCTCTTACCTGGACGTACCTTACAACAATGTGGAAAATCAAAATGACCAATTACTAATGATCATGATTCTATATGTATTTCATTTCATCGTACCTATATTTTGCTTCTTTGACCACATTTTCATTATTTATGATTTTATACTTCCATCTTTTTAAATATTGACCATGTTACTACCACGCGATTTTGTGCATTTTTGTAGTATTTTTATATAAATTATTACAATTTTTCACATGATTGTTATGTTAATAATTAATTTACATTAACAGTTAATTGGCAAAAAATTATTACGAATTACTGGGGTTTTCAAATTATTAGGGTTTATCCACTATGGCGAATTTCCAGTTTGTGTGGGTTTACTGTATTAAATTTAATTTTACGTTACATTCTGTATTCTGAAATAAGCAATATTGCTTTTTCTGTATCTTGACACTTATAGTGTAGCATTTTAATGCCGCTAATTTTGATTTTTTAAGTTTGATGGGCTTGAAATTAATGAAATCATTCAGAAAACTCTAAAACGTACACAAACGTTAAGTTATTCACAATTATGAGTAATGAGCTTTCTAATTGATTGAATTCATTAATTTCAAACCCGTCAACTTTAAAATTGGCGGCATTATAATGTTATACAATAACTGTCACGATATAGCAACATTTCTTATTTCAAAATACGGCCAATTACGTGTATGTAATTAGATTAGCTCTTTATAAATATTTCCTATCCCAGTGCAGAATTTCTGGTGACACTGGTATATTTAAATAATCCATTTATAAATATTTAATTGTGTAGATAATAAAATAAAGTCTTTCTATTTAACATATTATAACATCTCAACTGCAGAGAGGAAAGGGTAGTAGCGGAAGCGACAATTTAATTTTGCTCATAAACCTAACCTAATCACTATTGAAAACTAGGGTATTTTAATAACTTTAAAAATGTTTACCTTAAAACCACTATCTTATTCTCTGGGGCTGTTATATTCCAAATGCAATCAATGAATTTATTATACTTCATCTTACTGTCGGCAGGTGAATTTATCCGTTGATGGCTATTTACTACACCGCCACAAGCTATGCAATACAAATAAAAATTATTAATGTTAGTAAATCATTGTTCCAAATAGTCGTACATACATGGAGGATAATGTAAACCTTTCAGAGGTACGCCTCCCCACCAAATGCATCATGAGTATCTTATGAATAGAATTTCAAACTGGTAACGTGGAACTCTGTGTCGAGACAATCCAGGAATGAATTCCCGGGAATCTCATGTTTTTTTCTGTCTGAGTCCCGGAACTGCTTTTGTTAAAATTTTTGTTTAAATCATGCAATATATCTAGCAGTAATAAAAATTAATTAAAAAACAAATTATTTCGAGATAAAGGCTTTAGAAAAATAGGATTTTATAAAAATGTGGTGAATGTACAGATGTGAGTGATTCTCCGTGAGAAGACCAAGGCCGACGTTTCGACACGGTATCACGTGCCATTGTCAAGGCTAAAAAGGCCTCAAAAGTTACGGACTAGCCGTACTCGTTCGCGGGGGACTTATTGGTGGGGGACTTTCATGTCACCATGACTTTCATGTATATATATATATATATGAAAAGGTTATTTTTCGGGAACTTCGCGGATTTGTAAAAATATTTTATTTTTGTGCTATATTTCGGTTACACTGGGATAACCATTCTCAAGCTGGTCTCTCTGACAGTTTAGAGATAACTATTCGATTTCTCTGACTTCGCCGTAGGGGTGGTGGTAATGGTGGCGAACGCGGGGGCGGACTAATTACTTTCTCTTTTCTGATTGGTGGCGCGGTGGGGGGGGGGGCGTTGGACTGATTGTTCTATTATAATTGTTGGGTTTACCCGTGCTAGGGTTGTCGACATTTCGTTTAATGTTTTTATTTTTATTTTCTACATTTGATTCATTTTTATATTTTGTTTTGTTAATCATATGTAGCAGGTAATCTCTTGGCATCACCTCTTGTGTTCATGGATAAATCGTGTTTGTGAATTTCTAGGGCCTCTCTGAGTATACGGTGTGTGTTATTCGATAGTTTTGCAATTGTCCATGCATTTTCGAAATCTATGCGATGTCCTTCGGTCATAGTGTGCATCGCTAGGGTCGAGGTAGTTTTCTTGTTTTTTATATCCAGTTCGTGTTCCGAAGTACGATGCAATATTGTGCGATTGCTCATGCCATAATATGTTTGTGGGCAATCTTTGCATGGGATAGAATATACGCCCATGTGTTCGTTTGGCGGCCTGTCTACTGGTTTAGATATATAGTTATCTCTAAACTGTCAGAGAGACCAGCTTGAGAATGGTTATCCCAGTGTAACCGAAATATAGCACAAAAATAAAATATTTTTACAAATCCGCGAAGTTCCCAAAAAATAACCTTTTCATAATGCATATACCTCTTCGCAAAAACTTCTATTTAAACATATATATGTATATGTATCTATGTCTAATGTCTTGTAGCTAGTATCAAAAACTTTGGAGGTGTCTTCTTAATTCAGTTTTGAATAGAAAATATTCTTTAGACTTTAGAGTTGAGGTACCAAAATAAGTGACATCAAAGTATGCATCTATAAAGCCACATCTCAAAATTCTTGACTTGGCAGATTAATTCTTGGGTTAGTGTCCGCGCCCCCCACCCCATATATGAGAATGACAAAAATATAACATCGAACCATACGCATTCTAAGTTGTAGGCTTAGGTCACTCATTCTCATTCTGAGAAACGCACTTCTTGCCATCTCTATTCGAGCTATTACTTCTATAATAGTCTATAATAATTTTATCATTTTTATCTTATAATATGGTATTGTGTTATTCTTGGCAAATCCCAGGGTTTCTTTAATTTTCTTGTATACGTT
Organism: Agrypnia vestita; assembly: GCA_016648135.1. Classification (NCBI taxonomy): domain Eukaryota; kingdom Metazoa; phylum Arthropoda; class Insecta; order Trichoptera; family Phryganeidae; genus Agrypnia; species Agrypnia vestita. The sequence continues at coordinate 10,480 of JADDOH010011731.1, forward strand.
AAATGTATCGTGTTACATTTGGCTGATATTCACTTTTTATTCGCTTTCTCAAATTCCTTTTTAATTAGCTGATGGATTTCTTTGTATCTGTTCTCATTTTTAGATTAATGGCATCTTCTTTCGACCATTAACATCAAGATTTTATTATCCATCGTTGTTTTCTTTTTTCTTTTTTGTTTTGATAGGTTTTTGACAATAGTTGTAAAAACCTCCTATATATTTTTCCATATATTTTCTATATTGTGAGTAACCGATTCAAATAACAGCTTGACCATCGCTATTAGGTACAGTACCAATCATTCTCATTAGTCCATGTTAATTTAGAGAGATCACGTAACTAGCATAATTTTTTGTTTTTCACATATTGTTGTTAATTTAATTTATTGTTTGGAACTCACATCTAATAAGCTGTTTGAATTCCAAAATAAAATATATTTTCTTTTTAATGAAATTAAATTCATGGTCTCGATTTCCGGGAACTCATGGAATTTGAAAATGTTGAGTCACGAGTCCCGGGAATTGAAGGAGCAAAATGGAAATTGAAAGATGGAAATGAACGGAAAGAGCAGAAGACACGGAATCCCTAGTAACAAATAAAGAGATGCACTTAAAAATTAATAGTACAGTACAGCCACGTTAATTCGAAATTCTCCATAATTCTAAACTTTTCAAACCCACAAGTCCCAAGATTTTAAGTACACACAGTAGATTAACCCCGATAATTCTAAAATCCGGTAATTTGTAATTGCTTGCGCCACAAATCAATACATTTTAGTTCACATTATTCAATTTTTTTTTAAATTGTGAGAATAAAAAATATGTCAAAATCAGTAACTTTAATAACAGAAATGTCGCGATCTTTGTATTAGCATAATAAATATTGCATTTTCAAAATGTTTCTTGAAATATGCAAAAATACAGAGGTCCCTCATAATTCAAAATTTTTTTTTTGGGTCCCTTGAATTTCAAATTGACGAGGTTCTGCTGTATTTAAAAAAACACCAATATATGAAGACCCCCATGGCAAGAAGTTGTTAACTAACATTCAAGTCATTTTGAGATAATTAGACATTTGCATTTCGCCTTTGAAAAATATGTTTTATTGCTAATTCAAGATTAATTTTTATTCATTTATGTCATTAAAATATCAAAAAAGTATTTACAAAGTAAAAAAAAACCATTTATGCACAAAAAAATAAAAATATACTAATTTTACCTAAAAAAATGTAGTTAACAACCTTTTTTCGCCTCTGGAACTCACTTTTAATAGAATAACACCTTTTTAAAATTGGTATAACACGAACATCAAGCAACCCTTCAAATGCTATCTGTTTTTACCACCCATTATCCAAAATTACAAAATACCTGACATGTTAATTAATAATACAAAACATGGCATGTACCGTTTAAAATTATTGAAAAATAATATAAAAGTACATATTATAATAGTCTTCAAATAAAAACAAATATTATTATTACACGGCTTATTAACTCATTTTTGACAAAAATGTTAGTTAACAACTTCTTGCCATGGGGTCTTCATATTATTTGCATATATATAAATTGTATAAGGTATATTTCAAATTGATTAATAATATTTAGTCTACTTACTATCAAGGCTGTAATACAATTGAAATCCTGGTTCACCGCTGGTATACAAATTAGTGAAGAACTTCAGAGTTACAGAATTTCTAAAACGTACAATTCCTGGTGGTCGGGTTTTACAATATACCTGTACCTTTAGTGTATCATAATTATACAATAAATCCGAAGAATCTCGTTCTAATGTCAAACTGTCATCCTGACATCTTCGAATTTTATCTAAACATATACATAGTAACAATTAAAATACCATATACAAGACAATAAATTTTTACATACATAATATGAAATTTGAATTTTCGATAAGTCCGCAGTTCAAAAAAAGTGAACAAATTGACCGAGCCTTAAAAATATAATAAAAATACTAGTAATGAAATACAAAAGCCCACAATCGCCCATAATCGATGGGCACAGACTAGAGTAACAGAGCTATTCCACAAAACTATACAAGTAGATTCCTGCCTAAGTTGGTCAAATATTTTCTCTGTAACATGTGGGAGACAAAGTGAAACAATTAAATTAAAGTTTTTATTTATCACAAAAGTCACCGGACATAAATTTAACTGAAGCACTGTTATTAAATTAATACTAATTTTGCACTAGTCATTCGTTTGTGGAACACTGTATATTCATCTGCTAGAATAGTCATTCGTCCGTGGAGCACTTTATTCGCTGGAACGTTTCGCTCTGCCAAATTTATAACCGTGACTCAAATTTTAGATACATATTCTTTAGGACTCGACGGAAAATATGGGTCATATATAATTTCTATAAAAATCTAGACTGTAGACATTTCCACACCGTTTGACAGATTTGGCCAAAATTTTGCATACTGATTCTCAAGGTCTTAAGTCAAATTGCGTCATAGATCATCATCGAATAAACATTGCATTTTCATCACATTATTCGTTGCTAAAACAGTAAGGTTTTGATAGAAAGAGATGGTCATATATTCTTTGATTTGATTTGACCAGTGGAATAACCAGGCGTTGCTGCATAAATACTGTATGTGTCAAAATGTTTACTTATTTTAACTTGACAAATGCTCATATATTATTTGAGTCAAATTATTATTTTCCGTAAAGAATTTAAGAAACATAAATAATTCTGAACTCCTTTTTAAATCAATTCATATCGTAATATGACAATCACAAAATAATTACGCCCAAGCGCATATCTTGATCATTTGTGTCGTATCATTTTGACGTAAATCACGTATGTCAAAATGTTTATTATTTTAACTTTCGACAAATGCTCGTATTTTATTTAAGTCTTTTTATTACTTACTGTATAGAATTTAAAAAACAAATTAATAATTCTGAAATACTCATCAAATCATCATGTATACCGTAATATTAAACGAAAAATAATTACATAATAGACACCAACGCGCATGCGCACGGCACATATAATCTGTATTTTGACTTACATAGAATTTTGAATTGTTGAAGCTGGACTAAGCATAGCAAAACTGAGTTAGTGACGCATGTTTAAAGCTAAAAAGGATAAAACCGTTCAACAAATTCATATTATGACCTTATTATGTATATGGAAGATATCAATTGCTTTTGAACGTATAATATAATAATAATTCATATAAATATCAAATTTGGCATTGAAGTACGTTTAATAGTGAAATAAATGACAAGGAATATTCAGCCATAAAAACATGTCCAGACCCTGCCGTGGCCAACGACATTTTGGTTTATAACAATGTCATTTTTCATACTTTGGAATTTTTATTTTAAAATAATAATAAACATGTTTTTTAATGAAAAATGTAACTTTTTAATAGTGGATGAAGACTCTTTAGAGAATCTTTTTAATAGTGGAAGAAGACTTTAATGTGGAAGAAGATGAAGATATAAATACAATATATTGTTTAAAATTATCTCTTTATACGAAAATTGCATTTGCAGTGAATGTCCAGCCTTAATTTAAGTTTTTTGGCCTTTGACAAAGGATAAGTGAAAACAAGAAATAATGAACTTTATACCAAATAGAATCTTGCTTATGTTATCCATCATTTGGTTGTGTTCCAAAAATAAAGTACAATTGTACACATTAATAGTTACAGATCTGAACCAAAATTTTCTTAGTTGCATTTTACAACCCTGAGAAAAATATAGTCACTCCACACCTCTCTCCCGGATATCTCATCTACTTCCTGCCTCAATCAAAATGAAAATACCATTATTATTTATAGTCTTTGCAAAACAATGAGACCAATTCCCCCAAAAACTCATTTTTACTCCCTTTATATTAACTCGTGGCGTCTGCTTGCTTGCTTGACAAAAAAACCTTGGATCGATTTTTAACCCTTTTCCCGTGATCCAATCGAGCTGAAACTTTGCAAGCAGACTCGTGGCGACGATCAAGAAGATCAATCAAATTTTTATTAAAAAAAATAATTATAGTATAATTTTGGATTTTTCAAATTTTTAATGGTTTTTTCATACAATTCAGTAAGTTGTATGGAGATTCCGACGCATATGGTAAACACGAAACCCGAAAATGAGAAAGGGAGTATTGTAAAAACTTGGTTTTTATGGGTTACTTTTTTAACTAAATCCGTAACCCAAGCAGCACTTGTTGAGGACCGCAAGTATTCAATATAATTTATTTTATGTGCGAGTCGAAAACACTGAAAAAAAAATGCAAACTCTGAAGTAGCTTATTTCCACAACTATTAATATTAAACATTGATATTAGAACATTTTCGGCTCGTAAGTAAGGCAGGAATGCTTGTGTAAAGTACTATGAACTAACTCTGCTATAGCCCGCATATATTTTTGAAATAGCAATACAATTAACACAGCAATCTTACCAACTTTCAAAGAAAACCTTGAGAAATTAAGATTAATATAGCGGTTTTCTTTTGCTTTGAAAATGTAAGTGCAGCTCAAGTTTCCATTATAAGGGCACTCTGGACTTTGGAATAGTTTTGGTTTTTCCGTGACATCAATTGTACCGCCGCAAAAAGTATCCCAGCGAGCCTAAAGTCAACCATATTAGCCTATTAAATAAAATATTACTCGTACAGGGGTTACAAAGTAATTTGAGAATTGAACAACTCGATTAATATTATTTTTTAATTAAGATGAATTGCAGAAGTCTCACAGAGACAAAACTTTTTTTTCAAGAAACATGTACGGAAGTTTCTTATACGACGGCCCAGGGCTTGCAACCTGTATAAGCTGACTTAAAATGATCACTCTACACGATGTAACATTCACCAATTTCATCGTAAGAACGTCCACACATCATCAAATTTTTTAATGTTGTATATATTATCCAAATCTGGGAACCTTCTGTACATTTGATTGGACTATGCTAGTGACATCTGTAGTCCTTCTTTTGAAACAGTATACATAGCTTTTGCAGCTGGTAATGATACCTCTGTATTTTTAATGCGGAGTGTAAGGCAATATTCTTCCATATAAAACAAAATTTGGCCAACGTTTCTTCATGTTCTGTGCTCCACAAATCTACAACGTATTGTCATCTGACATTAAAGGGTTAAAAGTGAAAGATTTATTTAAACAGAAGCTAACAAAGTGGTTATTAAACGTAGTGTCGTGGTATTTTTAAATACCACAACAAAATTGAATTTCCCCCCATCATAATTGTAGGTAATGTCGAAATCTACATTATCTCTCCATTTGGTTTAGACAAATCCTTCTTCTGACAGGCCAATAAGAACGCCGTATTTTCAAAACTAGCCAATCGAAAGCCTGTCCTTGAAGAATCAACTACCTACGCATGCATCAACCCCGGTTTTCAAGTTGCAACGCGGTTCTGTATTTCCCCTACTTCCACCCCCGCTCTCCCTTCTAGCCTGCCCGCCCTCGAGCTTAGTCGAGCCGTCGGCGATGTTTTTGTTATCGCGAACACAGTCAGTCATTTTTCCTTGTAAAGGTTATGAGTGTCGTTTGATTAAAACAAAAGACAAGTCATCCCTAATAAATACTGTGACTACACTGTGCTAATTGGCCCCAACAGATAATAGTGTGCGAGTAAAGTGACGAACTAATTCGGATTACACCAATATATTGAGATATATTGGTGTAATCCCAATTAGTTGTGTGTTCGCTCCCCGTGTTACACGTGTTACGAGTCTCTCGAACTATATCCTCCGACAGAAATAACGACCCCAGATTAACTGTGTAAACTCTGTGCTAAATCCCTCTAGCAGTTAATAGTGTCCTACTAAAGTCTTAAGCCATGTATTCACTAGGGGACAAATCGCGAAACATCCCGCGCGGCATGTCGCGTCATGTTTCGGGGACAATGACGCGGTCATTTGACGTGTACACACCGGGACTCGCATATCACTTGTCGCCCGATGAGGTTATGTTGACAGCTGCGTATCTATTTATTTTAACGAGTTTATCGAAACATAAGAGGAGAAAAAGGTGGTAGGTGTGAAATTATTTACTGCAAAGAGAAAGAAGGATGGATATTCTATGCGATCCTCGAATATCTGACGGATCTTTTGTCAATTTCACTCGAATGACAACAACTGATTTTGACAATTTATTACAAATAATCGGGCCTTCCATAGCAAAGCAGGACAATATTAAGGAACGCTGTTGGCCCTCGCATCATTTTATTTTTATATTCACGGTTTGAAGTGTCCGACGCGTCTACGCGACGCTGCAACGTCACGTAGACTCTATGCCGTGCGTGATGTTGAGAGATAATTTGTCCCCTAGTGAATACATTGCTTTATTGTTTTTATCATCATATTTGTATATCATATTATAACATACATGTCCTATGTGCCTTATTCCCCAAAACATGTGTTTTTCTAGAATATACATATATAACTTTTTATAATCTATAGTGTTTTCATTTGCAACCAACCGACCACCTTGTATGTACCCACTGTCTCGCTGTAACTAAGAACTTGTTCCTGACTGAGTGGCTGTGGCAATTATCATTCTTCCTGTCTCTGGGAGTAATATTTAAAAATAATAATAAATAATAAACAATACACTACAGTAGGTAGACTTCAAAACAAAACTAATGTGTCAAATATGACAGCTTAGATTCCGTTGCAACATGTTTTTGTGACTACATATTATATTTCAAATAGGTACCTTCGGTAAATATGAATTTGATTTTTTCTGTGTGATGTTAATTAGTAATTAAGTGCATTTTCATTTGTATTATATATGTAAGGGTCAACATCTCGTTAACCTACAGTCAAAACAACCGGCACGGTATTAAAGTATTCCCGCGATAAATACGAACCGGCCGAGGTAATACAAGTCATACGTGCCCTCCAAAAGTGCCAACACGATGGAATACACACAGAGACGAACAACATCGGAGAAATTCAAAAACGCTGACAAAACGGAATACACGCTGATCCTTCAAGATAGGATTCACTGACTGGGCAGTTTCCACGCCTAGCGCAGACACCGACGCTGCATTTTTCATACCGGTGTGCACGTACGCCAGGCAGACACAGGACACATAAGCGGAACATTGGGACACTGAAAGTTGGTCCGTTCCGGCCTTCACAGACACGCTGTAGCGCTTCTCAGCAGCACTACCCACGCGCTGCATCTCTCCAACATAACCTCCGTAGCCTGCACCATTATCATCATCGACAGGGCCACACTGTCCACTCTGCACCAGCCATCAAGTATCATCCTCATTAACACTACGCGGACCACTGCACACCGTGGTGATGTCACAAACCGCACTCAGCTGTCTACAAACTCCACATTGGCACAACGTCAGTTGTCCACCGTGACGTCATACACTGCGCCCAGTTGTCTACCAATTCGCAGCGTCACCGCTCCGCTGACGTCAGGTCTTATCAGCCGAAACACGGAGAGAACTGCATATCAAATTACTCCATTGTAATCTTGCTTAAATAAAAGCTATATTAAAGCTGATTGCGCCTTTTCTATAAAGATATTTCTCACAACTTTCATAAACAGTGGGAGTTGGATAACAGCCACCCCATATATATATATTATTATAACCAAATTTCAAAAACAGTACAGGTAACAGATAGTCTGGTTAAGCATCTACTCTTACCTTCTTCTACGTAATAAATAAATAAAATGTTTCTCATATAAAAAAAATAGCTTCATCTCCGTGAGACTTCTATAATTCATCTTAATTAAATGAAAACCCCGCGGTGGACAAATTCAGTAATCGTGTTCTTAGAAAATACATATCAAAATACTGTTAAAATATATACTGGCCTATAAAAGGAGTTAAAAAATTGAAATTATTGATTTTCAGGCGTGTTCTAGGGCGTATGTTAAATAATTCGTAAGAATATCATATACATTAATTGAAAAATTAATCGATTGCTTCCAGCAACATGGTTCTGTAAATGACTTGCCATCCTGAAGACCCCGGCCCGGTGTGATGTTACTTCAGAGGGGGTCATCCGGCTATATTTCTTTGAAAATAAAGATGGCAGCAATGCAATAACGGTCATTGACAAGCAATATCGATCAGTATAGGTGATCTTAAATTTCGTGTCCTTCTACCTGGCTTTAGACACGGTTTCAGCAGGTAATGCAGTGTGTCTACATCAACAATAGGATTATTGTATGTAACACAGTGCTTGATGGATTTTGAAATTCAATAAATATAATCTTTTTGCAATAAATTTTTGGTATTATTTGCGAGTTATGTGTGAGTTAGTGTACCTGAAAACCATCACCGTTGAAAGAATCATCAGATCTAAAAAGCACTTTCATCCGATTAGATGTAGAAAAATAATTTCCAGGCTTAACTCGGCCACATCTCTTACCTAACGATATCCACTCTTCAGCCACATAGTCAAATATCTGTAAGAAAAAAAAAATTTCACAAAAAAATTATTTTGTCAAGATTAACCCTTATAGTGCCGAAAAGCGCCGTGGCGCTCGTAGGTAGGTGTGCGAAAAATGCCAGCATCGCGATAGCGCTCGTTTCGAATGTTGAAAAAATTATGAAAATTAGTATATTGTAACAGAAATGGTAAGTGTTTTTGGTGTTTATATAAATTATCTAGGAAAATGCACTTTTTTACTGGCATTTTTAGCATATTTTGACAAAATATTTATGGCTCTAAAAGGGTTAAGTACAATTCTTAGAATATAAAATAATTCCAAATGTAGCCCTTAGTGGTAAGCTTGCCTTGAATTTCTTAATTGGTCCGTAGGAAAGATATGAGTCGTATATTTCCAGACACCGCTAACTCCATATCAAAAAAATTTACAGCAGGTCAAGTAATTTATACCTTATTGTGTGAGATGTTATTACCTACACTGTTAGTTTTTCTAGAAAGTTTGTTATAAATGTAAACAAACTTTCTAGAAAAACTAACATTGTAGGTAATAACATCTCACACAATAAGGTATAAATTACTTGACCTGCTGTGAATTTCTTTGGTTTGGAGTTAGCGGTGTCTGAAAATACACGACTCATATATTATATTGTTAATAAATTAAAACAAATATTGCACATCCCACAGAAAAGCCTACTAATTTTTTTTTCTGATTAATTTTTTTTTCAGAATAATGAAGTAAATATGATTCTCTACGCCTAATGAAAATCATATTAAAGTAAGTTTACTCCTTGTCTATGAGTAGTCGCTAATGTATCGATGTATGCTAATATATGAACAGCCGCTAATGATAGAAAATAATTGAATAGTACTTAGATGCTAATTTTTTGTTAATTTATTTTATATATTGTGATATTATCATGAAGCGGTGATCACTGTCGCAACTTTTAATCATCACAGTACAATCATCAAAAATAGCAAAGCTAAACTAAAATAGCAAAAATAGCTAAGAAAATAAGCTAGCAATTTAGTCAAAAGTAGCACAGTTGATCTCTTCACTACTACTTTAACTAGAGGAGAATGATTACCTCAATAAAATCCTTTACACAATTATTTGAGTCTTCCAAAAAGAAGCGCTGCTCAAAAGAAAGTGATATTCGATATCCTGAATCAGCATGCATTTCCCAAGAACATTCTTGATTCTCTCCGTAGCTCTTGGGGAAGTTAGGAGAGTGGAAAACTCGTTTTGTTCGAGATATTGAACCACAGCCTAAAATCATACATTTTATTTTGCTCAAAATAATAACATTAATGCAAAATTCTGGAGTGCAACCACATTTTTTGTTAACATGACTATATTTTTTTATTGTTTTCTGCGTTTAACCATATTTTTATGTTTTGAAGATTATCTTATTTAACCTTTCCATTATGGTGACAAAATCGAAACGTGAGTTCCAGTGTTATAAACTCAGTATACATGTTTGGGCTCCTCAGCCATGCTCAGACACATAATTAATAATATGGCAGATGAGGGAGGGATGCCGAAGAAGACACACACACTTTTTCAAATTTTAAGTCGGATAAATATGAGTATTCTAGATTTATTATTTATATAAATAAATCATTTAAATAATACATAGCTGATACGTATATAAGTTAATATCTGTATAAATTATCGTGTAAAAGTGCTAAAAATGAGAAAAACTGTGGTCATCATTAACAATAGTATAAAGACAAATAAAACACGTCTAATGTAAGACGTGTTTTATGTAGGATTAGTAGATATTCTGGTCGGCTGCAAGCAGCTCTACTAAAGAGCTAAGGTCGATGATCCGCTGAATCCGGCGGATTACACACTACACTACTCACTGCACTACAATTTAATTTTGGCATAAAAATAGTAAAAGTATTAATAAAACGGCGACTGATGACCGTTCAAATAAAAATGAATAATAATTTTATTGATGGAAATGGCGTTTACATTGTAGAGAATCGTAATGATAGATTATTAAAAATATGGTATGTTGTCTCCACTCGAGTTTGTAAACAATTATTTTATTTTTACATTACTAGCTTCAAGAAAATCAGAATTTCTTATCGACAGGTGAAGACAAACTGACTACATTTTACCAATAATAACTTGGGCTCATTACTCCTAAATTCAAAGTTAAAAATAAGTGATTTGGAAAAAGCGGAGTTTACGAAATTGTATGCGGTGATTGCAATATTAAATACATCGGTCAAAGTTCTAGAAATATCAACACCGTCATTGTCTAACTAGCAATCATTTTTCTGAATTTGCGAACCACATCATTGAGAGTAATCACTCTTTTCATTCATCCCGTCGCGCATAAGGGTAATAAAATGAACAATTTTGAAAGTGTGGAAATTAAAAAAAAATTTAACTCGTGTATAAATCTGCTTTGCTACATTACCTTAATTAAATCTTCTCCTCTTTTCTCAATATTCCCGTTACAACCACCCTTACACCTTTAACTTCGGCTCATTCTTTCAGTACATAACTATTATTTATTTTTAACTCGATTATTTCAATTTGAAAAGAATCGTTGTTAAATTTTTAATTTAAACGAAGTCAGATTTTCTTTTTTTTTCAAATCAGAATTTCTCAATGAGAAATTCTGATTTGAAAAACGATCAATTTGAAAATCCATCACGGCCTGTCAGGCTGTCCGTCAGTATTTACGTAAGTATTTTCATTCAACACTATTTTTTGTATTTTGTGTTTTTTTGCAGAAACATAATTAAAATAAAGAATGCAGGAAGTGTCGTTATCTAAAAATAAGCGAAGAATTAATCTCACCCATCAAAGACTGCTAGGGTCGTAGAACCTTCAAATTAAGAATTTGAAGGCGTTATGTCTTCATGGCTGGAATCTGAAGGATCTAGTGCATCTGAAGCAGACGACGTTGGAGACAACTTTGTATCTAAACAGTTTGATATGGACACCTATACTGTAGCCGCGTACTTTGAAGACACAAATCAGCAGCACGAATCATCATCTGACGAGGACACTGTTCCATTATCAAACTTTGAATCATACTATGGACAGAACCGATATAAACGGGCTAAATCTGCCCCGACTCGAGCTGTAAGGACTCCCCAACATAACATAATAATTTGCCAATATAAATTAATTAACGAAAGAACTGGCTCGAAAACTAGTGTTAGAGCACATATGCAAAGAAGAGATAATAATTTGAAACTGCCATGTGAACTACGTATGAACTTGTCAAGGGTTTTGGGAGCAGACATGCCAGAAAATCCCCAGATTCGAGCTAATGGGGCAGATTAAATAAATCTCGGAAGAACTGCAAGTCCTGTCCACAAAAACTTAATCGTAAATCGACTTACAAGTGCTATTCTTGCAAAAACCATATCTACCTTCAATGCGCAAAACAAGTCTGCCCAGATTGTGTCTAAATTTTAAGAAACTTTGACCCTTTCAACTTTTTTTCGTTGCGAGTAAATTTTTTTTAGTTTGATTTTTATAGTTACTTGTTTTCTAATTTTAAAGAAAAAGTATAATTTCTGTTGATTTGGATAAAATTTATTTTGGTTTAGGTCTGATATGTGATTAATCTTAAAATTGTTCCTACAAAAAGATGCCTGATTTATTAATTAAGATAGATATATAATCAGTAGTTGCAGTTAGATTTTTTTTATGATAAAACATTATTATTCAAATCTTTATTAAAACATAAAATTAACATAAATAGCGTTTTTAAAACATAGAATGTATTTTAATATCACGGGCCTGAGAGACCGAATTATGTCAGTCTAGGACCCGGTTGTTTCAAGTTCGATCAAAGTAAGCGGTCGATCAAAGCATAGATTTTTACGAAAACGAATCGTCTGATTGGTGGAGAACGTAAAAATCTATGCTTTAAAAGAACGCTTACTTTAATCCAACTTGAAACAACCGGCCCTAGGTGTTGCAAAAAATTGACGTCAGCACTTAAAGGTTAATATTAGCCTATTACAAAGCTGAATAACAATAAATATTACTATTAAAATTTGTTGTTAATCTATACATACATTTTTAAACTAAAGTACACATACGAAAAATTTTAATGAAAAAATAAAATTATAAGATAATTAAAATTTGTATTACTTACATGACAATGTGCAAAAAACAGTCTACTGAGTAGTAACTAAGATGGCAGATCACTGTCTTAGGGCCGGTTGTTTCAAGTTGGATCAAAGTTAAAGTTCGTTTAAGGCTTAGATTTTTGCGTTCTCCACCAATCAAACGATCCGTTTCCGTAAAAATCTATGCTTTAAACTAACTTTTATTTTAATTCAACTTGAAACAACCGGGCCTTAGCACCTCTACAATCTGATTTTAAATGGTTTTGAGGCGCCTTGTGCTAGTCTTAGTGCCGGTAAGAGTGGGAATATATGCAAAATAAAGAACCAAAATTTTCTAATGCGATTCTCGTGACAAATATTTTTGGGAGATCCACAGAACAAAAATCTTGTATACATCTTTGTACTTATTGGCTTCAAAGTAGAAAATAGTGTGTATTTTCTCATTTCCACGCTGGAACACCTAGAACATCTGTTAAAATATATAGGGAATGTGGAAGAATAAAAAAAATACCTAAGGCATCTGTTTCAATTTTCATATCCAAATGTGTTGACGATGAATGATTATCTGAGTGATATTCTATCCAAAGGTATTTTCCGTGGGAGTGGAGTGTTGTTGCTGGTAGAGATCTATTGTAGTATATTTTTGTCATTGGAAAGGGACCATGCTTTATTGTCAAATATTCATCATCGCGTGATTGGGGGCTAAATATGGTTTGGCCTGGTGATATCTACAAAAAAGGAGGAAAACGCAATGTAGTGCACATGAGGAGTATGGAAACAAATCTCCCACTGATTATCTGACAATAGCGTCAGTTTTATAGTTGATAACTGGTTTTGAAAACATGTTTTAATGGTTTATTTTTTAATTTTTTTTTGTATATATTCATTTACATCTGATAAAAATCTTCTATTGATCAATACTGATAAAACTTTTTTTCTTTGATTTGCTATTCAACAAAAAAAAAACTCAGAAATTAATATTAAAATTCATAATTGAACCTGTATTCATAGAGACATTAAGGACAATTGTCCATCGATTGAAGACGGACGGACGGACAGACAACGAAATTATTATAATTAGGATGTCACCACAATGTTCAAACCTTCATTCGGAAGAAAAAATATTCAAACAATTATTTTATTTTTCATTGACATTTAGCGCGCATGAGAAGTTATGTGAAAGATGATTGGTTACTTTTGAAAGTATCCAATATTAACATATTGTTATACTCACATGCGGAAAAAATCGAAATATATTTTCAATTACGTCAAATTTAAAAGAAAATTCGAATTACACAAACTTAAACGTATTGATTTATGGTGCAAGGGGTGAAAAATATTTTGAATTACCGGAGTTTTCGAATTATCGGGGTTAATCTACTATGAAATTCACATTTTGGGACTTGGACGGGACGGGGTTTTACTGTATTCAACATTCCAAATTTGATAGATGTGTGGTCGATCATAAGTGGAATCGGCCAACGTTACATTGTGTAAAATGATCACTCAAGCCAGCCAATAACAAGTCATAAGTTCTGTGAATGTCCAAGAAAGATCTCAATACATACATTCCCGTAAAAATAGCTTCTGTAAGATATCTATAATCTATCTTAATTAATGACGGTCTCTCTGGGGGCAATATCCAGTATTTGTGTTCTTAATATTGTCAATATAATAAACTTGTTTGCTTTTTTTAATTTCAATTTTAAAATTGAAAAATTTTCACTGCACACACACTTTATTTTATTGTAATGATGATTGGTGGCCGAGTTATAACTGTTGCAGATTTAATTGTTGATTGCTCGCAGAATTATGAATAATTAAAAAAGGATGTTTTAGAATGCGACCACTATAAATTGGCGTGCGAGGGAGGGCGTCCCTGTCACGTAACAGAAGTTGCCAGGGTGTAAATTTATTACAAAATACATAATTTACAGAATGTACGGTGACCGGTGTCAGAGCCTTTAATAGAAATTTGGTCGGGCAACACTAAAGAAACGAATTAGTAATGGCGGCCGCTCGATCTGTCAAACGGTAATATTGGTCCATTATTTGCCTTTTCAGCTTCGCAAAACTTTAATACTTCATTGGCCATTGTTCTTGCACCATCCCGGACTGTTTTGGATGTTTTGGACATAATAATTCAGTGTATATTGGTAATCAAGATGTCACAGCTCCCGAAATTGAACTGAATAACATGGCGAAGGGTTACCGCCGGGTGCGGGGGGGGGCGGGTTTTAGTTCCAATTTCGCCGCACGCCAATTTACGTTGGGCAAGCAATAACAAAAATCTGTATACAGAGTGGCCATATAGAGAGGTACACAATACTTACATAACATTAGTTCTAACTACTAACAAAACAAAATTATAAAAGAAAAAACCTGAAAAGTTTGTTCTGTTGGTGCAACAAACAACCAGAAACAGCTAATGGCTCCGGTGTAGTTTTCAGGCACTTTTAGTAAATAAGGATTGTCAAAATTTTGTACAATACCACCACAGGGGTGTACTTTGTAATCGAGGCGGAAATTCATTTTCTTCAGTCTTTGCATGATCTAAAAAAATTAAGCACATTACAAATCAAAGAAATTTATCAATTATAAGAAAAACAACTTTTTGCTCAAATTAAATCAAAAAACTTATTAATGTTGTTTTTTTATTTTTAAATTTATTAATAGATACATGTATGTGTATATCTTTGAAGACCCCATGGCAAGAAGTTGTTAAATAACATTTTTGTCAAAAATGAGTTAATTAGCCGTCTAAACTAAATATTGTACGCTCTTTCCATTGGAAATAAGTTCAGAACTTAAAAATAATTAGAACATATTCAAATCATAGAGATGAACATGTTAACTACACTTTTTCATAAAAATCAAATCAGTTATTAATGGGAAGAACATGTTATCTTCAATAATAACATGTTCATTCCATCATTCTGAAATTAACACACCTTTTAATTTGATTAGAATATTTATGGTTAATATAAATTTTACTCCGGCAGTACTGTCATACATTTGTTTTAATTTGAGAACTATTATAATATGTAATTATATATTATTTTTCGATAATTTTAAATGGTACATACCATGTTTTGTATTATTAATTAACATGCCAGGTATTTTGTAATTTCGGATAATGGATGGTAAAAATGGATAGCATTTGAAGGGTTGTTTGATGTTCGTGTTTTACTAATTTTAAAAAGGTGTTATTCTATTAAAAATGAGTTCCAGAGGCAAAAAAATGTTTTTTAACTACATTTTTTTAGGGAAAATTAGAATATTTTTATTTTTTTTTGTGCATAAATGCGTTTTTTTACTTTGTAATTACTTTTTTGATATTTTAGTGACATAAATCAATAAAAATTAATATTGAATTAGAATAAAACATATTTTTCAAAGGCGAAATGCAAATGTTTAATTATCTCAAAATGACTTGAATGTTAGTTAACATCTTCTTGCTATGGGTCTTCATTTATATATATATAAATCTTGCAAAACTGCATAAGCAGTTTGCGTGCAAAAAGACATCACGGGACACTTACATTACATTAGGGATACTTGTTATTGAATATTGGTAGATAACTCTGCAAAATACTCTTCTCTTCTCACAATGATTGAAATAAAATGTGAAGTTTCAGAATATCATCCAGAAAACTTAAGTAATCTCATTATTCTTTTGCTAAATATTGTCGCTTATTTCATTATGTATTTATTTACTATTTATTATTTCATTACAGTCACTTAATTCCAGGGTTCGAAAAAATTCGATTTTTGTACAAAAAATCAAAAATCTGATTTTTTTATATACATAGGTATATCCGATATAAATACAAAAAATTGGATATATATCCAAGCTTTTTTTTCCTTTTTTCACACGTAGATTGATACAAACTCGAAATAATTAGGATTTTTTTTTCAAACTCAGCTGGGTACAACTAAATATGTGAAAAATACTTCTGTCTGTTTATTCTGTAAAATTAGTAAATATATCATTGTACAACAGGGTATCGTAAAAAATTACATGCCAACAAAGGGAATGAGTTTGTAGTCTAAAGATACACTGAACATGATAGATCTTTGGTAAAGAAATGTTTGGTTCAGTAAGATAATCATGCAGATTGAACAAACGAATTGAATTTACAAGTGAATGGTATATTTCCGAGAATCATATATGGTAGGTACCCTGGGCCCAAAGAGGATATTTCAATCCATTAATAACAACATGTAGAATTTCACATGGTTTTTTCGAAAAATAAGAATTATCAAAATTTATTTTTAATTTCCAGAAATTTTAGCATAGTATTTTACTTAATTTTAAATGTTTATTGATTGAATAATTTCTTGCTAAGATTTAATATTCATTTTCAATTAACAGTTTTAAAAGTTGTTTTTCAATTGTTCGGGAAGCTTCTTTTGTGTTTTATTTTTTCTACATGTAATTTTGTTTCCGACTTTCAATTTATAAATGTTCTGCAATATAATAATTATTAGGATCCACTGTCTGATTTTGCTTGTATTACAAACTTTATAATCCCTAAATTTTTGTAAACTTACTGTATTTTTCTATGAACTGTTTACTTTTGCGCTGTATTATTGTTTTTTATATTTTGTAAACCAACATTTTAATTCTTTTTACTTTACATTTGTAATGTTTATTTTAAAAACTTTATTGCCGTGTATTTTATCAATATAAAATTTATTTTAATTTAATTTAAGATTTTAGTAGTGTTATTCTCAAATATAAAAAAAAAAATAGTTTAGCTTTTTTGCAATAAAATTAAGGCAGGACATACAATTTTCAAGCTGTCAAAAGTGACGATATGCATCGACAGATCATGCTACTTCAATACGAGATCGAGATATGAACAAACGTCATATCAGATAAACCTTGCACGAGCGTATTATTTATATGTCATTTTAAGACAGAAAGGTTGCGAGGAAATGAGACAACCATACGGAGTACCGATGTTTAAAACATGTGGGAACGCAAGTCATGCTCGCGCACTATTATTACAATTTTAAATGTTTTAAGTCTAGAATTTACAAAAGCGTATTTATATTTCTCCAATAATTTATGTGCTGTAAAAAAATAGTAAACAACAATTTTTCTTATATCATTGTTTTTTAATTTAAAACTTATGTCGCATAAGCAGATTTAGATTTATATTTTGGCTTCCGACTGAAATGTCAAAACACTTGTGAATTAAATTTAATTCAAATATTTTTTTATCTAAAATAAACAAAAAACTACTCCAACAATATGTATTAAATTAAAAAGAAAATTAACAACCATTAATCTATATTTTAAAAATTATGTCGTAAATTAATATCTTACTTGACTTTATAAATTACAATGACATCTTCGCGAATATACCGCCGCCTGCAAGGTCACCAAAGTATGCATATGACAGACGATCTGACGTAAGTTCAATGTAAGTTTATCAGTAGAAAAGCAAAATAATATTAAACTAGTTAAAAAAACGTCATTATCTGCGACGAATAGATTGCTTTCGAATATATAACATGGTATTATTTTGAACTAATGTCAAATTTGGCATAAAAACACGTTTTTAAGTGATTTTTTTATGAAAAAGTGTATGGACTACAGAGAAACGTCCGCCTCTCCCGCACGGCATGCGGCATCTGATTCAAAACTGCGCTATTTCTTGACACATTTCACACTTTAGAATTTTTATTTTAAAATAATAATTAACGTGTTTTTTTATAAAAAATTTAGCTTTTTAATAGTGAATGAAGACTCAAAGTGCGAATATAGATACAATATATCGTTTAAAATCATCTTTTTATATGAATAAACAACATTTGAAAATGACCAACAATCGTAAATATTTAAGCATGTTAGAAAAATTATATCTTTTTTAATATTGAATATTTCTTAATTTCCTACGTACAGATTCTAGATAATTAAGTAAAATTTATACGTATAAAAAAACATATTATGCTTACATAGAAATTTTAAACGAACCACTCTACGCCCGGGAACATTAAAAACGTTTTTTTTTGCCGCGGCCTGTGGATTAATGCTTATATTTTTCTTATTTATTGTAAATAATGTTCAGTTTATTACTTTTATATAAGAGCAAAAGTTCTATCTAAGTTATCGCCCTAAAAAAATTGCAATTTATGATATAAATTCTGATATAAATGAATAATAAAAACCCATATTTTAGTAAAAAAACGCCGAAATATGCATTTGCATTGAATGTACCGCCTTAAATAATGTAATGTTTGTCTGATATACATTTACAATACTATTTAAGGATACTTATAGAATTGAATTTAACAACATTTACGTGTTACAAAGTTACATGTAATATAAAAAATATACATATTTCACAAGGAAACTAAAAGACAAACCTCAAGTTTAGTTTTTCCTGTTGGTGATAGAATAACTACAGGTTCAGTGTGATTTTCGCATACAACAGCGAATATTCCCATTATTTCTGTAAATTAGAATAATTTATTATCATTACTGATTGTTTTGTAATATTTTTTTCGATAAATGATGTTCTGTAGAACAAAGGGTTGTTCTTTGGATTATAAATAAGCGGACAATATTTATTTTATAAATGTTAATGTTTCAAATATCAGTGAAACATTTAACCAGTTGCCTGCCCTATATATAGTAATATAAAATAAACAAGAACCAAATGTTACGGAAATCAAGATTTTAAAATTTAAAAACTATACAACTAGATATGCGTGCTTTGGTGCTATAGTGAGAACAAAAAATAATAAAGATGTACAACAAAATACTATATAACTATAAGATTAATTAAGTAATTAATTGAGTATATAAATATAAAATGTGGATAATAAGAACAATATATATTGTGTAATACAAAAGCAATAAAGAAAGTAAAGTAAAGTAATATATATATAAAAAATCATATGCATGGATAGTAACAAAATATATATATATATATAATAGCACAGTTAAAAAGTATATTTAGGTATATACCTATATAAGAGAATTAAATTAATGTTTGTGTATATTAAATAGTGATAAGAAATAAAGTTTAATGAGCAATAAATTATGACCTGTTTTCGGCAGTTGGGTATTTGTGCAAATGCAGGTGACAATAATGTCTTCTCCAATAGTGTTGTGTAAAAAGTTAAGAGTAGGGTGTCCACGCTGACTATGACAGAATGGACACCAAAGACATTTGGATATCACTTCCATCAGTCTGCATAACACCCTTAACCATTTTTTTTAAAAGTGACAGAGTGTTTGCACTCTTAATATTTTCGGGAAGAGCATTGAAGAACAAAGGAGCCTTGTAAAAAAAAACTTCTTTGTCCAAACGCTGTCTTGGCATTTATTGGCTGATACATTAAAGAAGTGGACATTCTAGTATGGTGCATTTGCTGGGTTCGTTTAATAATAATTTTGATTTTATAGAATTTGCACAGAGTTTGAATAATGGCAAGCTGGCTGACAGTCATTATTTTATTTTCGCTGAATAAAAGTTGTGAGGAGTATAAAAAACTTTTTTTAAACATGATTTTTAAGATTAATTTTTGTGCATATGTAAAGGCTGTAGGGTGGTCTTTTAGCAGTTACCCAGCAAATAATATTATAGGTTAGTAATGATTGTACAATAGATTGTACAAATTAATTGATTAATTAATTAATTAAATTAATATTCCTGACTTGGTGAAAAAAAAATCTGTTTTTGCTTGTAACTTTGCGAAAAAAAATATAGAAAAAAGTAAAAACGACAAAAGATTGGAAAATAAAAACTCTACAAATCATTTTCTTTAGATGGAGAATACAGTCACCCCCCGCGGAGCAGCGGCTGAAACTGTGAAAACCGAATGAAAGCGAATTTGATTCTGATGTATATCACTTCGAAATGTTTATTTTCAGCACACTCGATAGCGGCACTCATGCTTTATCGATTGCAATATTTACATGTAAAATTTTCCAACGCGTCGCAGATCAGCATTAAAAATATAAAAAATGGCAAATAAAACTCTAAAACGAACACCATTCTGTGGACACGCAATACGGAACAAAAATTTCTTATAGACCTGACGCGTGCTATCGCGCACTACGTGTAGGAAGGTGTCGCAACTCGCTACAATTTTTTTAAACCGAATTATTAAAAAAACAGATCATTTCGATTTTGGGTGGATATCAAGAAAACTGGAAGCGGTAAAAAATCAAAAATGGGCAAAAGATGCTGCCTCTAATTATTATTCAAACGTGATACTCGATTTTTTAATTTCATTCAAACTATGCAAACAGTCGCAGAAACATTGCACTCGGTAAAAAAGCCCAAAAAAGGGGTTTTATTTTTGTCATGCCGCGAGAAAGAGACGGATGCATAATTCCAACACACAAAAGAAAGACGGCCGGATTTTGCACCTTTTACACCATTCATATTTTCGATTTTTTTTCTTTAAACACCATGTTTAATTGCAAATGAAAAAGAGTCTAAAAATTAAAATAACATTTCGTTTTTGTGACGGGCCCAGCGGTAGGGAGGTACTGGGGGAGATCCCGAAAAATAAAATAAAAATCAGGTGCCAAAGAGGGTTTTGAGAAATGTTTTTATTTTCAGAATCGGACGATAACTCGCAAAGTTATTAGCATTGCAAAGAGGTTTTGCGGATTAAAATTAAAAAAGCTGAAATTTGACTCAATTCTGAAAAGGAGAGACTCCCCTCTACAAAGGTTCCGTATGCAAAAGATGGCTGTCACGTGACGTCAAAATCATTTAACTACAAGGAAACAGTTTTCAAATTATGCGCAGTTGATTTTTTTATTTCGACTTTTTGCCAGCTTTTTCTTTAAATATCCGTCCGTGCGACATGCAAAATTTCAGTTCAATTGGATGACGGGAATTGTGTTAAATTTCACTTCCAACACATATACACGATTAATTATTCGCTAAGGTATAGGTCTTTTCATATAAGCTTGCAATTGAGTTAGTGTGGATCTAGCGCATTGTTTCGTTGTGTAAACTTAACACAACAAAACAATGCATGTATTACGCACTGTACCCACACTAACTTAATTTAATGCTTATATGGAAATATTACGTACGGTGGCGGCAGCGAAACTAATATAAAGAATTTTAAAAAAGACATTTTATTTCAAATGGTGTTTTTTTACTTAATTAATGGAATTAACATATGTGTATTAAATATTTGGGCAGTATTATTACTGACAATCTGGACCCTGATACGGAGCTCAAATGCAGAATAGAGACAGCCCGTGCATCTTTTAATAATATAAAAAGTCTACTCTGTAATGACAACATAAACATGAAGCTCAGACAGAGGTTGATCAAATGCTATGTATGGTCAGTTCTACTTTACGGTGTTGAAGCATGAACGCTGAAGGTGACTACTCTGAAACGCCTAGAGGCGTTCGAAATGTGGATACATCGTAAAATGTGAAGGATATCTTGGACTGACATGACTAGTAATATTGAAGTTTTACGTGGAGCAAATACAAACAGACAGTTACTCAACACAGTAAAGCTCCGTAAAATTTCATACTTTGGTCATATAATGAGAAGCGAAAAGTACTCCATCCGTCATGAAGGGGAAGATTGAGAGTCGCAGAGGGGTCGGAAGGAGGCGGCATTCCTGGCTTCGAAACATCCGAGAGTGGACCGGGATAAGAAGCGTGGAAGATCTATTCCACACTGCCCTGGACAGGGAAATTTTCTCACAGATGGCACATCAGACAGGGCACATGAAGAAGAGTATTAAACATATTTTATTTTATTAATTTAAAAAATAATGACTTAATTTTTTTTTTACCTGCAGAAATATATATTCTAGCTGCATCTAGGCTGCAATTATCAAGCGCCAGATCTTTGAATGTCAGCGCTAGTGTTTTTCCCACAAATGGCTCGTCAGCGAGCGGCTCGTAATTGTACTCACAATAATACGTCGTCACATTTTGTGTTGGTGGCCACATGGAGCCCTCGTTCCCGGCAAATATTCCATCACAGACTGTAAAAACAAATTATATTTGAGAATCATATCAAGAGCAAAAGAAAGTTCTGTCGATCTGATTTTGTCAATGTTTCTTTTATTATTAAACGATTTCATTATTTTTTTAAAAGATGTTTTGGATAAACAAATATGAAATCAGAATATTTTGAGTATGTCCAAATTTTTCAGAACAGAATTGGATTTTTTGTCTGGACTTAAGCCAACCGTACGATAGGTCGTAAGTCCTATGTACACCCAAAAGACTTGTATACCTACTCTCTGTTAAAAATATAGTTTTGTCTCTGTGAGACATCTATAATATACATTGATTGATTAATGATGTCCCGTGACAAAAAATCCAGTTCTGTTCTAAAAAATTTGGACATACTCAAAATATTCTGAATGAAAATACTGGTAAAAAAGGAGTTTAATAAAAATTTAAATAATATTTCTGGCGTATCCTAGTGTAATGATAGTAATTCGGATGAATTCCATTAGACAGATAAAGTATATTACTAAAAAATCCAAATCAAATATAGATGTCTCATTAGCGACATCTGTGGTCATTCAAGGGGAATGAAAAAGCTTTGGGGCCAGCCGCGTTGAGGATCCTTGCAACTCACATGTGAAACGTGGCATATAATTTAAATATATACAACTTCCAAAAATTAGTAGACATGGTATTCTATCATGGGTGAATGGCGAACGTTGCATATGTGTAAAGTGATCACTTAATCCAACCGTACGATAGGTCGTAAGTCCTATGTACACCCAAAGACTTCTACACCTACTCTCCCTTAAAAATACAGTTTCGTCTCTGTAATATACATTGATTGAAATATGAAATCGTTTAATAACAAAATCAGATTGATAAAACCCTCTTTTGCTCTCCTGTAAAGTTCAAAATAATCACTGCCACCCTTTTGGCTGTCTACCCTTGATATCTCCGATGCAACATTCATATCAATTTTTATAATTTTGAATAATAAAGTATTTTCGTATTTGCTCTCGATTTGCTAAATATAACGTAAACTTATTAAATCATTTAGCAAAACCCATAGTAAAGAGGTTTTTAATCAATTTTATTATGATAGATCCCATTTACTCTTGAAGCATTTCTTTAAAAAAATATGAACAAATATATTGTTATAACATCAAAAAAACTATAACCCCGAAACACTATTTTAGTTTTCATGTTGGACTGTCCAACCGAAGTCTGATTTGAAGAAAAAATTATCTTTTAACAGACTATACGCTTTAATTAATTCGAATTCTTGAGTATGAGGTATAATTTTTTGAATATTTTAATATTAAATGACAATTTTCTCAGTGCGCATGTAAAATTTAATTAAAATAATCGATGTTTTAATGGTTTTATGGGTACTGCAATGTAGGAAACAGAATGTTTAATTTTTGTCTTTTTGAAAACGATATATTTAACAACTTGTCGGAAAATATTAATGTCTGAATAGCATCACTTCTTTTTCAAACTTTATACAATCAATTGGTAAATAAAATATATGGTCTTTATTTGAAAATATAGAGATTAAGTGTACGTACCGAAGATAACTCTATTGCATGAAAACTAAAATAGTATTTCGGGGTTATAATTTTTTTGATGTTATAACAATATATTTGTTCATATTTTTTTAAGGAAATGCTTCAAGAGTAAATGGATCTATGATAATAAAATTGATTAAAAGCCTGTTAAGCTATGGGTTTTGCAAAATGATTTAATAAGTTTACAATAAACTTAGCAAATAGAGAGCAAATACGAAAATCGTGTACTGGGGCCTCTTAAGCATCCTTGGAATTATGATATTTCTTCAATACCAGCTATATACATGCTGTTAATAAACAAATTCTTTTGTCAATGCAAAATTAAAAAATTATCATTTTTCCTGGAATTAACCGCTGAACCCCTGGACATTTTATATTTTTATAACGGTAATTTAGATCTTTGTCTTGCGGTAACATACCCTTTACACTTAATTTCTCATTTAGTTTAGTTTCAAACCTTTTACAGATAACGCCTCTCTTGAAATTCAATTTTATTGGGTCGGATGGGAAGATTACAGTATGTCGTAGCAAAGGTGAACGATATAGCGACGAATGTATCCTCACAACTGTTAAACATTCTACGTGTGTGATGATATGGAGCTTGTGGGATGGGTTTTCTTGAGTTTGTTCAAGGCAAGATGAACACCGAAAAGTATAAGGACACAATAAAAACAGTGTTTCGCCAACGATCGAATCTCTAACAGAGCATATTCAAGAAATCATTTTTCAAGATGAATCTGCACCTTGCCACCGAGCACAGCTATGAGTTGTACTCTTTATTTTACTTAGTTCAATTGTTATTTTTTTGTTTACTGATTTCAAGAGTATTAGATTCTAATAAGAATATTTTTTTCAGATAACTGATTGTAAAGAATCTTTGGGGATTAAGTCTCTCGAATGGTCTGGGAATAGTCCCGATTTAAATATAATCGAAAATCTATGGGCCATTTCATTATGAAGAGGAAAATGAAGGAGGAACGTAGAAAAAGTACTGCCAATTTAAAAACTCTTATTACGTACGTATGGGACAATGAAATATCATTAAATTATATGAAAGACTTATATTCATCGATTCCCAAAAGAATTTCAGGTGGGTGGGTTCCTAGGGTGGAAAAACAAAATACTGATTTTTTATTCTAAATATCATAGATACAAATGTTTAATTTTAATCTTTTTCATAATATTAAATCATTAAAAAAAAAAAAAAATTGTTCAAATAACTTTTTTCAGATGTAATACAAACTTCGAACACTTAGTGAATTCGTCAAATTCTTTTAAATGATCAAATAGTACATTGTTTTGATAAATAAAAAAAGGACTAATAGCTATAATTAAAAAAAGACTTAAAAATTTAATGTTGCATCGAAATAACAAAGCAATTTTTGTAAAATTTCATGGGTGCGGACCTTTTTTTGACGCTCACTGTATATTTGCTGTACAGCAGGGATTTTAAAATATTTTATGCCCACAGTTATAGTTATTTAGATTACAATTTCTCAAAAAATATAAGGCAGTTGCTCAATATGCAGAGAATTACCTGAAGGATCGTCGGAGGTGTATCTCGCTCTAAACGGTTTGAATTCAGGAGTCCTTCGTGAATAATATAACACAATCATTCTATTACTCGATGATTCCACAATATTTGTTTTATCATTGAGAGGAATCATTTCACTGTGTCCATCTAAAAACTATAAAATAAATTTTAACAGATTAAAAATATTTATAAAAAAAATGAAAACACATCAGCCCTGATGATGGACCCTGCAATGGGGTCTGAAATGTCAGCCAGAAAGGTCGTAGAAATACGGCATAAAATCCCAGAAAACTCAAATCGAAAGATTCTGAACGGCCATGAAAATCTAAGAACATTTTTATGCACACAAATAGTATGTGAGACTAGACTATTGAAAAGACTGAAAATTAAAAATTAGCATTTATAGTTTTTCCTTCATTTGAGTTTTTGTATTCTGAAGATAGCAATGTAATGCAACAACCATATCTTGACCGCTATTGGATAACATTGTCGTTTCATCAATTTTGACGTTTGACAGATGTCCTGCCGTTTCTCATAGAAATTTTAAGCGTATGTCCCCTCTATTTTTACCCGACTGCACGATGCAAAGTAGAGTAATGCGTTTATCAGCCTATGTATTTATCAGGGGCATGCAGAAAGGACAATGAAGCATGACTTTATTTAAACATATATTTGGGAATAAAAATCGAAATCAAATATTTAAATGGCAGAATATTATAACATATTAAAATCTGAATAATATGTTTATTATTGTAATAGGAATATTACGATACATATCCCTTTATTTCGATTTCTTTTGAAATCATACGCTCGGGAATAAGTCGTGCTTCTTGTTCTCACTGCACGCCCCTGGCAATTATGTTTGTTCCTTTGTGGCGCTCTAAAGATCAACAAATTTTGATGATTCATGATTGTCAATCAATTTGTCTTAATCTTGCGAGTGTCACTAGAGACATGACAGTAATCAAAATTCAATATGGCGTCAGCCAGACGCCATATTGTGAAAAATAAAAAATTAAAGTCGACGAACCTACCTACCTATTTAGTGGGGTATCACTGAATAGGTAGGTATTTGAAAATCATCTTTAGGTTTCTCTTATCATTTTTCATTTCGAGTGACCATTATCCATAACGATTTAAAATTGGTTAGCAACAATTCTCACTTAAAATTTCAATACTTATAATAAAGCTGTGATAAAGTTCTTTTACAGGGTGTACCAGAGCTAGCAGCAGACACTTGGCCGGTAGATTCCTGACCATGTTATGAGTCTAAAATGTTCAAGCGACCATGACCTAATATCAATAGTTATGGAGATATGCAATATCAAAGTTTGCATTTTTTTTTCAATATTTCTGACTTATTTTTTGCAAAAAGTTTAACCATCATTACAGTAACTTATATTGAGTATGAAAAATTCATTTGCTTCAATACAACTTAAATAAAATGATAAAAACCTTGTAAAAAATAACTTTTTTCAATTTTTGCAAGTTTCTTTTTTATCATTTTATTCGACTTGTATTATAAAGCGAATGAATTTTTCGTAATCGACATAGGTTACTATAATGATAGTTCAACTTTTTGCAAATAATAAGTAAGAAATATTGGGAAAAAAATGCAAACTTTGATATTGCATATCTCCATAACAATTGATATAAGGCCATGGTTGCTTGAACATTTTAGACTCATAACATAGTCAGGAATTTACCTGCCAAGTTTCTGCTGCTAGCTCTGGTGCACCCTGTATAATAAATAGGTCTTATTAACGTGAAAAATAATTATCATAATATAATTCTTGAAATCGAACAACAAATCCAGAATTTTACTGCTTTGAAAGATAACTTTAGTAACCCTAATTAGGAATAAATAAAAAAAATAACCCACAAAAACAAAGTTTTCATTATAAATTCTTTATATACAAGAAAACGACCTGTATGCAAAACGTTTCATTTGATATCATTCAAACTTCTATTCTGTATAGGATGGATGCTTCTAGGAACGACTAATTTTCACCTATACTGCTTCATCATAATGACGTCACCCAACTGCGATTATTTCGTTTTTTTCGATTTTTTTTTTTTTTTCGCATTTCGTTTCGAGCGCGGTTCTTATCATCTTGGAGAAAAAAATTAATATCATTCGAAAATAATTCCGGATTTGGTGTAAAATAATCCTGTTTTTGCTTGTAACTTTGCGGAAAAAAATATAGGAATATTGGTTTTAATATTTAAATATTTTGGATAAAGAATTTAGTATACACGTGAAACAAACTGATTTTGACCAAATGAAGACCCCATGGCAAGAAGTTGTTAACTAACATTTTTGTCAAAAATGAGTTAATAAGCCGTCTAAACTAAATATTGTACGCTCTTTCCATTGGAAATAAGTTCAGAACTTAAAAATATTAAGAACATATTCAAATCATAGGGATGAACATGTTAACTACACTTTTTCATAAAAATCAAATCAGTTACTATTGGGAAGAACATGTTATCTTCAATAATAACATGTTCCTGCCATTATTCAGAAATTAATACGTCTTTTAATTTGATTGGAACATTTATGGTTAGTATAAATTTTACTCTGGCAGTACTGTCATATATTTGTTTTTATTTGAAGACTATTATAATATGTACTTATATATTATTTTTCAATAATTTTAAATGGTACATACCATGTTTTGTATAATTAATTAACATGCCAGGTATTTTGTAATTTTGGATAATGGATGGTAAAAACGGAAAGCTTTTAAAGGGTTGTTTGATGTTCGTGTTTTACAAAAAGGTGTTATTCTATTAAAAATGAGTTCTAGAGGCGAAAAAATGGTTATTAACTACATTTTTTTTAGGGAAAATTAGTATATTTTTATTTTTTGGGCATAAATGCGTTTTTTTTACTTTGTAAATACTTTTTTGATATCATAGTGACATAAATCAATAAAAATTAATCTTGAATTAGCAAAAAAACACATTTTTTAAAGGCGAAATGCAAATGTCTAATTATCTCAAAATGACTTGAATGTTAGTTAACAACTTTTTGCCACGGGGTCTTGAAATATTAGTTTTTAAATAATATTAGTTCTTATTTTAAATATTTTTCATAGAATAGGGCCAAGGCATGATTATTATGATACTGCAAACCAATAAGAATAGACC
This sequence comes from Agrypnia vestita, assembly GCA_016648135.1. Taxonomy (NCBI): domain Eukaryota; kingdom Metazoa; phylum Arthropoda; class Insecta; order Trichoptera; family Phryganeidae; genus Agrypnia; species Agrypnia vestita. Next base: position 39,216 of record JADDOH010011731.1, read on the forward strand.
ATTATAAATATTTAGTTTTGGGAAAAATAAATATTAAATTTTTACTTACATTCAGATGATACGCATTTCTATTTCCATATTCTTGTAAAATTTCCACTTTAATTCTTCTACCCGCCGGCACAGTAATTGTCCATTGACAGTAGAAAAAACGTGACAATGAATTCAACTTCTTATATTCTAAATAGCCACTCGGCGCTGTCAGCTGTCCGCCACAATCTTTGTAATACATAAACATTTTTCATTAAAAATACTTCCATACATTCAAGAATAGGTATGATTTGTTTCATAAAGTAATCAAGTATTGCTTGACCAACGTAAATTGGCGTGCGGCGACTTTGGAATTAAAAACCAGCCCCGCCCGCACCCGGCGGTAACCCCTCGCCCTGTCATTCGGTACAATTTTGTATTTTCTCGGGAGCTGTGACATCTTGATTACCAGTATACACTGAATTATTATGTCCAAAACATCCTAAACAGTCCGGGATGGTGCAAGAACAATTGCCAATAAAGTATTAAAGTTTTGCGAAGCTGAAAAAGCAAATAATGGATCGATATTACCGTCTGACAGGTTGACAGATAGAACGGCCGCCATTACCGCTTGGTTTCTTTGGTGCTGCCCGACCAAATTTCTGTTAAAGGCTACGACACCGGTCACCGGACATTCTGTACATTATGTATTGTGTAATAAATTTACACCCTGGCAACTTGTTACGCGATAGGGACGCCCTCCCTCGCACGCCAATTTATAGTGGTCGCATTCTACTGTTGGCTCCGATCAGTCACATAGTTACTTATAGTTAATATAGATTATTGTGGTCACACAATCTACTAATGTACGGGAATATTTTTAACATTTATACTAAAGTAAACTTTGTATGTATTCATTTATAAATTAATTTCTATAAATTATAGAAGTCAGTGACTTCGCTTTATTACAAGTCGAATAAAATGATAGAAACCCTGCAAAAATTTTAAAAAGTTTTTTTTAAGCAAATTAATTTTTTATAATTATATAAGTTACTGTAATGATAATTCAACTTTTTGCAAAAAATAAGTTAGAAATATTGAAAAAAAAATGCAAACTTTGATACAGCATATCTCCATAACTATTTTTGGATATATCGTCATAATCGCAGAATAATGACGCATGTGATTTTTCTCAAGTTTGCGGGAGAGCAGTTTGAAGTTTTATTTACATAAAGACACTTTTGTCATAGCTCGATAACTACAAAAGATTTTCCTTTGAAACTTGGGCTAGTTATTAAAAGTTGATACCTTTCAAGCCTCAAATATAGTCAGCGCAGTAAACAACGTTTTTACACATGCTGCATTGTTCACGATCGCAAAGCAGAACCTTCGTTATACCAACTTCGTATAACGACGGTTAAATTAATGAGAAAAAATACTCTTTTTATATACCATTAGATGGCTTCTTTTTTTCACTTTTTAACGATCCAAAAAAGTCAATATGGAATTTTTTGCACATCCGTCATTGTTCTACGACCATGACGATACCATGGTTGCTTTAACATTTTAAAATCATAGCATAGGCATAAATATACCGGCCAAGTTTCTGCTGCTAGCTCTGGTACACCATGTATAATATACAATATATCTAACAAAAATTTCAATTCCTCACCAAAAACTTGCCGTTATATAATGCAATTTTATTAAATCACATTTAAAATAAAAGATATCAAGTAAACCTCAGTAAAAAACGGTTAATACATCGAAATTTCGTGCTGGGTCTAAAATGACATACCACCGTTGGCCGTGTTTGGTTTCTACCCTTCGGGCTTTATCACGGTTAATACATTGAAATTTCGTGCTGGGTCTAAAATGACATACCACCGTCGGCCGTGTTTGGTTTCTACCCTTCGGGCCTTATCACGGTTAATACATTGAAATTTCGTGCTGGGTCTAAAATGACATACCACCGTCGGCCGTGTTTGGTTTCTACCCTTCGGGCTTTATCACATACTTTGTGATAAAAAATAATAATATGTTTTTCCTAATTGGAATGATAAACAAGTGAATTAAAAAAATATTTGAATACGTGTATTTAATACGGAGTAACAGTTTCACCGCAGAAGGTGAAGGAATGGCACATGGCCGTGAAAGGCTAATTAATTGCAGAAAATACTACTTACATTGCGCATCAACACTCTTTGAACCCGTAACATCATTATGTTGCACATTCATTTTCTCAAACCGTTTTTTTCTAAACCAAAGTTGTCCTGTGATATTAGATATCTTTATTCAACATAACCGTAATTTATCGAATTTGACATTTTGTTGCTACTAGGCATGTTGATCTGAAATCGATTAATCGAATAATCGATTATTTTGAGTAAAATAATTGATTTTTCAGATCGATTTGGAACACTACATCGATTCGATGAATCGATTCATAAACCTCTCGAATCGGACCGATTCAAGACTAGCGATTAAGTTCCCAAACAGACTGCGGTATCTATTTTTTGCTGCTGTCAGACACCAATCAACCGGTCGTACTTGATCGGTAATTCGAACGAACACATAAAATAAATATTAATGAACGCATCCAAAGATGGCGTCACTTACTAAAAAAAAATGTCATTGTCATTTCTAATCTAACCTGTAAATCCTGGTGTCTTACCTAATCCGTGCTGTGAATTTACTTTAAATTATTTTTTTTAAAGTTACTCACCTTAAAATACTGGAAAATGTAATTTCTCGTTAAATTTTTATTCAACGTTGATAAAATTTGATTAATTTAATTGCATGTTTGAAAATGTCACGATTGATTGAAAATCGATCTTTTATCAATTTAATCGAGAATCGATTCTAGTATGTTCGATTTGAATCGAATCGGAGATCGATTTTTTTTAAAGTGAATCGACATGCCTAGTTCCTACACCTAATGTCAAAATTGAATCCGCCAATTAAAATCAATAAATTGGAACATTTTTTCATACTAAAATTAATGAATCTCGAAGCTACGTTGGTACTGAATGTTCAATAACAATGGAAAATCATTAATTTTAATCGAAACAATGACTAAATCATGTTGAAATGCACAGTCATCCACTTTACTTAAATAACGAATGATTCAAAGCTCTAGATAGTCGGGAAGTTGGAGAAAAACCAATAACAAGATTCCACCACAACGAAAAACAAACAAAGAGAGTCAAATAAAAGCATGTAAAAAATTGCGCTTACTTTTTACTGAACGAAATGTCAATGAAAATCCGAAGAAAACATTAGTTAAATTGTTTTTCGGAGCGTCTCTTTTTATTGATAGTAAAATCATTACTACATTTGATGATGTTTCTAACGTCAAAGATTCCTCTTTCCCGCAGGTTTTTTCAGTTATGGGTATAGCTAAAAATAAGTAAAAACGGAATAATTTAATAAACGGATTTCATTACTATTATTAAAACAAGTATATTATCTAATTTATTGTAAGTAGAAACAATCAAAAGACATTATAATTTTTTTATTTATTTGGCAAGTATGATAACATAAGCATCATGTATAGGATATGAGAAAAAAATATTTTTAAAACTGTAGTACGAGTGAAAAAAAAACCTGTTTCGTTGAACGCGAGAATGTCAAAGATTTGAAGTGACGCAAGATTACAGGATTCAGAACTTGGCAACCACATGTTAGCCAGACTGATCCGAAAGCTGTGCGACTCTTGGTCAATGATACGCCATTCGCATTCTACATCAGTCGACATAACAGACATGGCTAGGTTATCCGGAGTTGTTATCAATCCACTGAATCCATAGATGGTGCCCCCACATACGTCTGAAAATAAAAAGTACAATAATCCGGTGAATATATTATACTGGTCTAATTCTAACGTAATTCTAAATTTGTCATAATTCAAAATTTTTAGAACACATAAGTCCCAAAATGTTAATTTCATAGTTGTGATGATCCCAGATAATTCGAGAATCCCGGTAATTTGTAATTTGAAATAATTTTTAGACCCTTGTCACATAAGTGATATTATTCGATTTTTTTAAATAAATTATAAAAAAAAATTATGTGCGCGGCTTTTTGTTTGCGCGCATGCGGAACACATGCGGAAAATACATGAGGAACACCCGTGTGGGGTGTTCCTCATGTATTTTGCGGTACCCTGTGGAATATCGTTTACCTATACATATTATGTAACGATCCCTAAAATTGGTAATTCTGTGCGTGCTTTCTTCAGTTCGATGCCATATATGGGTATAGTTTTAGTTTGCGCTAATTCCTCACACTTCAACCGGTTGAAATTGTTTTTTACTTTTTATAATCCTCTTTAGTTCTATTATTTTTTTCTAAGAACTCTGTTTCCGTTGTAAAAATGTTTAATTTTCTTTGGAAGAAGTTATTACTGATTTATCCTATTATTTCACATACAACAGTAATTCTAATAACTTTGCTGTGTGTTGGCCTGAATTGGAAAAAAGGCGGAACCTAAAATTAAAATCGACTGAAGATTGAATGAGCCTTCCATAAATTTAAAGATAACTCAAAACATTTTCGATTACGGCCATCCGATCGTGACGAAATGGAAAAAATAATATGATTTTTTCACAAGTGAGAACAGGAATTATGTGAATTTCGGGTACTTTAGTATTTGAAATGTAATGATCTTTGCGTTAGCGTAATAAGCAAATTTGCATTTATAATTATTTTAAATTTTGCATTGCGATGCAATTAAATTGCATTGGATTGAATTGAATTTCGAAGTAGTGGGGTTCCGCATAATTCAAAATGTTATTTTTGAATTCCTTGAATTTTGAATCAATGAGGTTTTGCTGTACTACATTTCAATGTTATTTCAATTTAAGTTTATTAAAAACACCACGATTACATAAATATTACGTCGATAGTAGCACATTTTATTCATATATTTCAAAAATCAAATCCACAATTTTTTTTCATGGATTTGATTTTTCTGTATGTCTTTCTAATTGATTAATTAATTTTGTGTTAAATTTCACAGAACTTTGCTTTAAAAAAATTGCAAGTTCACAATATACGTGTGTTGTATCAAATGTGGCCAAAAATAAAAAAATGAATTAAAAAATGTATTCTGGCATCCTCTAGCAGCAGTAACACAAAGTAATTTGTGCCTACTGTACCAGAAAAAGTGGATTGCTCTAAAAATGAATAATAATTGATGTTAATCAATTAATAAATGAGACTTACAGATAAGGTCGATATATTCATAAATATACAAGGCCGCTATAGCGTAATTAGATAACGCGCCTGCCCCGGATAGGAGGAGATCTGTGGTTCGAATCCCGGTAGCAGTCAAATATTTTTTTGTGGATTTGATTTTTCTGTATGTCTTTCTAACTGATTAATTAATTTGGTTACAAATAAAAGTATTCGAAAAATATATAAATAAAACTCCATTCTCTGTCGATATTTTGAATATATGTTGGTTTTACCATGTTGCTATAGGACAGAAGCAGCAGTTGTTCGCCCATTTATGTTGCATACGGGTGGAACAGAGGAAAATTATATTCATAGGATACCTAGCTCTTCATTTAAGAATCCTGATACTTTGGCTTCTCAGATTCCATAGTCAGGATTAAGGTTGCCATTAATGCATTTTGTCAGATTGATAAAAATAGAAGTATAAAACAATTTATATCCATAGTTGTACATACCGATGGATAGATTAGCTTTAAATCCATTCCTTGGATCTGTTACACCGGTGAAGAACCGAACGAACATGACGTTGCTGGTTGATTTAACAGTCCCGGGAGATTTCTGACAATATCTGCCAATCAGTTTGGAAGACTGGGTGCCGCCATCTCGCACTTCTACATATTCATCAGGACAACTGAAATAATTTAATAATAAGATTAAATCACATCAAAATCTATTTGAGATAGCAGTTTATATACAAGGTATGCGTATGAATAACTCTCGGAATGTATTTAGCTTGTGAGTGCAAAAAACTCTCAAAACGTGAATAAAGATAAAAGTTAAAAAAATATGTTTAACAACTGTAATAACAACCTTAACTCTTTAATAAAGATAAATGATAGAAATCTCATAGAGACGAAGCTATTTATCTGGGTAACATGTATGGAAATCTCATAGAGGCAAAGCTATTTATATGGGTAACATGTATGGAAGTCATTATAGGGTGGCCAAGGCTTATGACCTGTATTAATTGGCTTAAGTATGGCTAATTCAATAAAAAGTATTTTGTATCTAGTATTTCAGATACCATTCCAGAAATTTATTTGTATCTGGTATCTGAAATACTTGATTTTAAAGTATCTTGCATTTTGTATTCGAGATACTTTGTATAGGGTATCTTGTACATCACTGTCAGAAATAGTGGAAAATAACAAAAACCGTAAAACTCTAGACGTAGCCATGGATTACGGATAAAATTTTAAATCCTCTTTTTCGAAGATAAAGGATTATTTAATAGTGGTGGGTCCGCTCTGTACTAAGTACTACAATGAAGTACTTCATCATACGGAAGTGCACACTTCACACGTTTATAATCGAACTGCAAACTTCAAACTACACACTTTAAACTGTACACTTCAAACTTCACACTGCAGAATTTAAACATCACACTTCAAAGTGCACACTTTTTTGACCAAACTTCTAACTTCAACACATCGCCGTGAAGTGTTACTTTCAGCGAAGTGGAACGAATGAACACTTCAGGTAACTTTCAATAATATAAAATTTTTGGCAGATTTGATGTGGATAAAACGAGTTCGAAATTTTTTTGGGAAGTTGATGTATATAAAATGATATTTTGAAATCGCTCCTCCCCCCCCTATCCCTCATCAGAAATAATTTTTGAAGCACTTAATATGGATAAAACGACCGATTGTTTGTAGTAGTACAGTTTTGAAGTGGTACTTCATGTAGTTCATTGAAGTAGACAAAGTGCATAATGTTTCGATACTGACTACAAATGAAGCGCACTCTTTGAAGCCTTTAAATTGGTGAATGTTCACATGTTGAAGCCTTCATTCTGAAGTTTTGGCCTCAGGTAATTACTGAGCCCCCATTTTGAGGGTTACTTAAAATTCATACTCTCTATATGGCCTAGCCAACCATGCCTCTGTAATTAACTGATATGTAGTATTAAATATACTGCATAATATTTAATAAAAAATACATACTCAATGATTGGTGTGAGATCAAATCTGCCGATAAAGTCAAGCCGAACTCTTTCTCCAGGGCCTGTCAGTATGGTCCATATGCATTCACTGTGTGGATGTGGTATGTTGGGATAATTAGGCGAACTTATGATTGCGCTGCTATCCTCTTTTGATAATTTTATTCTTGTGCCACATTCTCTCAACACTTCTGAATATTTGAGGACAAAAGCTTGCTGGAAAATGTATTTAAAAACAAAAAAGATTATATTTATATTTACAATTTCTTTATAAAATTATAAAAGATCTGGGAGTAGATAACAGTGTCATTTTATATTATTTATAGGGATTATAGTGTATCTCTATTATCTGGAGTGATTAGGAAAATAATTGACCGGGAAAAAAAAACAGACGAGCAACAACAAGTGGATAGACAGACATTACGGTGTTCTATGTGTTCATTAAACTAAGTTATTTTGAAAATCCAATTATTATAAAAGTAACGCATAAAAACCAAGTTTTTATTATACTCCCTTTCTTTGTAAAATATAATAACAATTAAAACATATTACATAACACTAAACTTACAGTAATTTGATATATTTCTAAAATGTCAGATGTTTTGAGCTTTGATAAGACACTTCATGTTTTGTGTAGCAAAGTACCTATTATGTATACCGACGGAGTAATTCAAATTTAGAAAATATTCCGCGACGTTATCGGGCCGCCGTTGCTAGTAATGAAACTTTTGTAATGATTCCAATTTGAAAAACTATTAAAAATTTGAAAAATCCAAAATTATGCTATAATTATTATTATTATTTAACGAAAATTTGATAGATCTTCTTGATCGTCGCCACGAATCTGCTTGCAAAGTTTCAGCTCGATTGGATCACGGGAAAAGGGTCAAATATCGGTCCAAAGTTTTTCGACGGCAAGCTGGCAAGCAAGAAAGCAGATGCCACGAGTTAATATAAAGGGAGTAAAAAGAGTTTATAATGCCCTTGGGCAGTTAATTATGCAATATGGAATAATCGAGTAGGGTGCAGCGTATACCAATATATACATATCATAGAATACACACCTCGTATAGGTATATTAATAGATAAAAGATAGCATTTAGAAAGCCTCTTACTAGGCCACTACCTACCTCCCTAGGTATATAGAAATACCTGTTCTGAGAAAGGCAACCTTGGTTGGTACATTATAACAAATACTTCATATACTGTACAGTAAAAATCATATTACATATATGCTGTAACATAGTAAATATCGGGTAATGAAAATATTTAAATAATATTTAATTCAAGAACTTAATTTTGTCAGTTGCCCAACACTATGGTCACAGTATAGTAAAGTATACAGTATTCTGTCTCAGCAGTGTCCTTGAAATAAATACCTATGGCCGCTTGGTAGTTAAACACGCACCAGGGCTGCTCATTGATTGACTCTTTGGGGTTTGGGGTGCCATAATTGACGTAAATGAATGCGTGGGAGCGTCTCACACTGCTTGCGCCCGTACGTTACTGCAGCCCTGCGGCGACTGATGAGACCGGAATTTACCGAGATTTCGAAGGGCGTCGTTTCGGCTGTTTGTATGAAGACGTAATACTGTTACTTTACTATACTGTGCTATGGTGCAACATTTCGTTGGCACGAGCCTATAAAAACCTCTGCAGAGTGGCTCTCTAATAGCTCTCTTTTTCAACGTACTGTACTGGTGCTACCACTCCTTTCTACGAGGGTTCGGGATGTAGGATCTTCTGCTCTTCCCAGTAACAAACATCGCAATTCTGCTTCTTCTGACATCAGCTAAATCATAAGGTATTATTCTAATAATTGTGTTTATTCATCTTGCATTTCATATCATTGCATATCATTTTGCAGAACGCTCTTAACAACTCGTAACAAATCAAAGTCGTAACTCGTTAACTTCGTAACAGATTATACACTAGTAAACTTCGTAAACTAGTAAAAATCGTAACTATCAAAATAATCAGCGAAATCATATCACATGTACGTCCAAATATTTGTAAATGCCTCTAACATTAAAGAAATCATGATCTACTAATGTAGATCACGTTATGTTTGTTGCGGTGTCGTTATATAGTTTCAGTCCGTTGCAAATGTGTCGTGATTGTCCAGTTTTTGTTTTGGTATTTGTTATGTAGTAGTTTTTTGATGTTCTGGTTGATGTGTCTTGTGTATTTTCTGTAATTTGATGTTCCTGTCTATCATATCACCATTTGCTAGTTTGGGCATTAGTTTTAGGGTTTCAAACTTTGTTATGTTATTTATGTTGAATTGATTTGTTGCTAATCTAAATGCTTAGTACATATGTCTGTTATAATATCCCTAGAAAACTACATTGGATATCGCCTTCCACCAGTAGCCTGAGATTTCCTATGGAAGCAAGAATCAATTACACCTTTGACAGTACAATAAAAATAATGTAACGCCTCATTCACATCGGATATGTTATACATTTCTCCCCACATATACCTATAACATGTATAAATTAACAAATAAATTTGAATTAGTGTACAAGAATCTGTTGGGGGTAAATATGTATAATGTTTGACTTGAAATGGAATATGTAATGAGAGTAATCTGCACTTACAATTTTAGCTTGAAAAGGTACACTTTGGAAAGAAGTGTAAGAGATGAAAGCGTGGTTTCCAATGGTTGTCAAATTTTCTGCAGGTATTGCAGATCCACAGTATTTACCAACCCCAAGTAGAGGTGAATCAGCACTTTCTCCATTTCTAAGCTGTAACAAATGACATGCTGTTTAATAAGTCTGCACACCATTAGACGCTGATCTGGTTGACAATCATCATTTAAAAAGTCTATAGATGAACATGTAATTTGTAATGAATTATAATATTATCATATGGATAATAGATTTACAAAAATCTAAACACTATTGTAATATTAAGATATCTGTAAAGTCAAAAAACAATTATTCATATTAATTGATTTTTACAAAGGTTAAAATTTTTTAATAAATATATTTAAATGTAATTTAATAAAAATATAGACATTTTACCAGCGGTGACATCTATGTAAGTTGAATCATGAGAATTACAAATTTTCGACCAAAGACGGCTACAACATAGTGCCTACACATAATATTAATTGAACTCAAATCTATGTACATAATTCCATTTGATATGAGCAAGCGAATTTCTTCAGCATCAATCAAAAAAATTGTCTATCTTGGAAGAAGGAAGATTATAGAAGAATTATAAAAAAAAGTGTCTAAATTTATTATATATAATGCTCATTTCTCTTAGTTTTGGGGCCCAACAAGTAACTATCAAAGATAATTTCTACATCTCAAATATTTTTTGCGTAGCTCTAAACAGATTACGATATTGATTGATTTGATTTATTTTATGTCTCAGAGAAAGAGGATTAATCATTAAAAAAACTAACCCATAAAAACCAAGTTTTTATTTTACTCCCTTTCTTTGAAAATTAGGTTTACCATCATGTAATAATTGATTGACTGAAAATGAAACATATCTAGACAAATATCTACGTCAAAAATCTCTAAAAATATCTCTTATTATTTGATTTCTTCCCAAAAAACCGAAGTGTGCTGCCATCTGTGAACCAATTGTCATAAATTTTCGAAATTCGTAGTGAAGTACCACCTATTACACCTACCGACGGAGTAATTCAAATTTTAAATATTCCGAGACGTTATCGGGCCGCCGGCGCCGTTGGTAGTAATCAAACTTTTGTAATGATTCCAAATTGAAAAAAAACAAATTTGATAGATCTTCTTGATCGTTGCCACGAGTCTGCTTGCAAAGTTTCAGCTTGACTGGATCACAGGAAAAGGGTCAAAAATCGATTCAAAGTTTTTTCGACGGCAAGCAGGCAGCAAGCAAGCAGACGCCACGAGTTAATATAAAGGGAGTAAAAAGACGACCGTATGAATTTTTTTGCAGAACTGTTTTTGCAAAATTAAAATGATCATTTAAATGCATGCCATGAAAAATTACCTTTTTGTCAGACCCCATTTTATCCCGTCAAGACCTCAACGAATATATATACTAGATCTACTAATATCAACTACATCAAGGTAATAAGAAAAGACAAAGCTAGTTAAAGATACACAGTGAATTTATTTTTTACTACAGATTTCTTTTTCACAGTACAATTTACGTTAAAATATTTGAACACATTCACGCACCAACAAGAGGACATTTTTACCGATGTTTTTTTTTATGTTCGTCAAGCGGATTTGTTTATTAATATTGATGGTAAATTACATTCCGTAAAAAATATTTTTTATTTAAGTTGACAAAAGGTTAAGGACCCATAGTAGGTACATGATTTACATTTTTGTCTGGAGAGTCAATTAGTGTAAAGTTTTCTAATCTTTTTGTCAAAATTACAGCTAAACATGCTTTCAATCAATTTTATTATGAAAAAGAGGCCCATTCCCCTATTCTTAAAGCCTTTGTCTAAAAAAAGTCAACAAAACTTTGTGATTATCACAAATAACATATAATCCCAAAGCACTATTTTAACTTTCGCACAATAATCTTTGGTAACCTAATCTCGAAATATTCCATATGAAGACCATACATTTTGCTTATAAATTGAATATTTTCTTATAAATATAAAGAAAGAAAGATTCAAAGTGATAATAAGTCACGTTGCATTTCCTACAATGCAGTATCCATAAAACATTGATTTTTTTATTAAATATTACATTAATTCTTAGAGAATTTCATTGTCACTTATATAAAAATACTCAATAAATTATACTTCTTACTCAAGAATTTCAATTAATGAAATGGTATAGTCTGTTAAAAGATTATAGATTTTAATATTACAGTAGAGACTCGTTGTTGTCGTAAGGCATTCGGATAATTGATAATCCGGATAACTGTGTTTCGTGATCGCTGCGCGCGGGCCGTGTCAAGATTTGATTGGTTGGGCTGGCGCCTGATGTGTTCTGCGCCAATCGCTGGCCAGGATTCGAATTTTTTTCAAATCCGCACAGTGACAGGTGAAATACGTGTCAGGTGTCGTTTTTCGATGGGAACCGACATTCCTCTTCGACGAAGCCAGGAGAATCTCGATTGAAGCGGCACCCGCCTTCCCAGGAAACCGCAAGTACCATTTTGTCCACTGTGTCGTAGTTAGCTTTGGCCCAGTGTATTTCGGGTGTCATTTACGGTCAATCATATCGGCGGCGATTGGAAAGGAAAATCTTTCTTTCTAATATCCGACCCGCGTGCGATGGTGGCGAGACGTTCGTCATCGTACAGTTTATGTATTACGTAATGTATGAAGAAAAGAAATGTTTTTGCATATGTACATATTATGAATTCTAGAATGATAATTTACCACATAATTCTAGGTGTTTATTAAAAACATTTTCTTAATATAACTTATCGTGGAAGTACCTACATCATACTTATCAGCTAACTTACGACCGGTTTCTCCTTTTTTTACGAATCAATAATATTTATTTTTTCTTTAAACTATAACAACACTCTCTTACGCTTTGGCATTTTTAAACACAGACGTGACACGATGCAAAGCAGCAGAGTAATGATTGTACCTAACTGTCTAAAACAATAACGAAATCGGGCGGGGCGTAAACACAGTTGCGACACGTCGGTACACGCACGGATTAAACTACCCACAAAGTTATTTGATCGCGGTTGACAATCTGGATAATCGCGAACTAGTATAACTGAGGTCCGGATAATGGAGTCTTTCATTTTGAAAGACACTATTATCCGGACAAACATATTATGCTTACATATAAATATTCATTAAAAATTTGTTTCGCCTAGGTCAATAAAAACTATTTTTTGACCACGGCCTGTAGATTAATACTTATATTTTCTTAATTATTGTAAATAATGCTCAGTTTATTACTTTTATATAAGAACAAAGGTTCTATCTAAGTGATCGCCCTAAAAAATTGCAGTCCATCATATAGATTCTGATATAAATGAATAATAAAAACCCACATTTTCGTAAAAAAAATGCCGAAATATGCACTTGCAGTGAATGTGCCGCCTTAACAAAGTTAATTTACTCCCTAAAAGTTGTGTTTGATCGAATTTGAAAGAAATTATTTTCGGAACAGTGTGTTTGATCGAATTTGAAAAAAATTATAATCGGAACAAGCTAATATGAGGGGTATAAAAGCAAAGGCAGCAAGCAATACCCAAAATAATGTTTTGAATGCAGTCACTAATTTAGAATACTCTTAATTATATAGGAAATATAGCTATATTCCTTTCAAAATTTTGTTTCCAAGTTACTATTAAAAGAAAAGACAGCTAAATCCCCTTCAATCAATCAACCCTCAAGGATATGTTAAGCGAAAAAATGGTCACTTCACTTCATATTAAAGTGAGAGTGGATGACAATTTTTGACAGCAATATCCAATTATGTAAATAGCAAAAGCAGCAATGTCTACTATTTGGCAGTGTTCGGGCAATTTCCTAATTTTGTTTACTCTGGTTCGAGTTCTCTACAGGGAAAAAAATTGAGCTCGAAATTCTCTAGACATGAACAAATACCACTTACTCGATAGATGTCTGCAGGCGAGTCCCGGTGTCGTTTTCCATCCGATGTTCTACTTTAGCTGCAAAATCTGTTGACGGCACCACTTTAAAGCTGACGTAGGTTTTTAATACAATACAGAATATAATTGATACTTTGTATCTGTCGCGACAAATCAACCATCAGTTCCGAGATGTCAAAACAATCTATGGTTCGCGGCAGCTGTCGTACCAGAGAACTACGCATTCATAGACAATTTTTATAAAGCCCCTGACCAGAGACTACCAAGGATTTTTTGCCCGAATTACCCATATTTAAAAGTTAAATATTTATTTGTACACATGTAAAACTGAGGTGGTTTAAAAACTTATTTCAAATAAAATGCAGGTTTCATAGATTTCAGAGAAGTTCCAGACTTCTTTAAGCAGTGACAGGTGTGTGAATATAAAACAGTAACGGAATACTAACCATGATATAATTTGAACAGCTATCAGGATCCTTGTTTGTTATATTTAGGCTTTTAAATTCAAGTTTAATTCTTCTTCCAGGTCTGACAGTTATACTCCATGAGCAGTTGAGCAATTGGTAAAACTCAGTCGTCGATTTATTCATAGAAATTATTCCAGGAGAAGTAGTCAACGATCCTCCGCATTCTGCAGTGAAGACATGTTGGAAATTTATATTTAATTTAAAAAATCTAATTTCCTGTGCAAATATCTGCAAAATATCTATAAAATCACATAAACAGTCTGGATTTAAACAAGGGCGCTGGGTCTGACGGAATCCGGCCTTCATTCATTCGTGCGTGCTGCCAGTGGCGTGCAGCGCATACAAGCAAAAAAGCTGTGCATTAGTAAAGTGAGAAACAAATATTAATTAAATAATCCTTGTCTTAAGAAAAAGTTGATTTAAAATTCTAGCCGATATCCGTCCTACGGATAGAAGTTTTATTTCTGACGTTTCCATTTAACGTGACGTATCTGTTTTTTTCGATTTAAAATTCTAGCCATAATCCGTCCTACGGCTAGAAGTTTTATTTTTCTGTGCTTAACTTCATGTCAATTCTTCATTTATTTCGCCAACCAATGTGTTCCACAGATATAGTCAAGTTGAGAAAAAAACCGTGTATTTTTAATGCTGCGAGTTTTGTGTAATAGCGTCCTTCTTCGAAAGGTCCTATGCCAGGCGCACGTCATGCAGAAATGTTATTTTTTACAAATTCCACCAAAAACTTTCGGTGTAAATTTTACGTCTTTTCTATGGTAAATGTAAATACGAATACGACAAATACGATCTGTCATCTGTCATATAATGATATTATAAAATGTTTGATTTATTTTTGTGAAAAGAAACGTATATCTGAAATTATTATTGTTCCCGATTTAATTATATATAAATCGTCTTCGAAATATATTGAAATTTTTCGCCGTATTAGCTATACTTGTATAAAATATTTATTTATTTAGGAAATATTGTTTACAATACTTCTTTTATGGTGCAGTTATTTTTGTGGATTGAAGCTACTCAAAAGAGTTCATTATATAGGTATAGTTAAAAAAAAATTAAAAATGTACATACCCTTATAGGTATATGCGTATATATATTTTATTAATATAGGTATATAATAGTCGGTCACAGCATAACCTAAGTTTATACCCACTGAACGCCACTGCGTGCCACTCCAGTATTGTCATCCCGCTCAATGTCGTACATATATCGGATATATATCAACAATAAGAAATAGAAGTAATTTTCATTCTGTTAACAGTTTAAACTATCAAATGGTAAGGAAAAATAATAAAATTTGAGCTTTTTGTTACCTCATGTAAACTAAACTTTATGATATGGATATAAGGCTTTAATTTCAATAAAAAGCTAGCCGTACATAATACGATAAGATTTCCATTTCGGAAAAATATCTCAATTGCAGTTTTTTGCTAAGCTTTCTGCTCAATTTCTAGTACAGAAGACTTTTAAATATCAATTGATATATATCCGCATAAATATCACATGTTATATATTGAGATATACATCCGCTGATGTACATCAGCAAACCCTGGCTACTACCACCATAAATGTGGTATTTATGAAAGTATCTAAATATGACCTTAAAATTACACATTATTTTTGTATGTGTTTAATTAATAATATTTTTTTTAACTAAATTGGTATCATACCTTCTTTTGCTGTATTTAAAAGCTACTCGCTTAAATCATGGTAAGTATAAGCAAAAAATAAAACTCTAGGTGTTTATACTTTAAAACTATGTAAATTTGTTCAAAATAAAATGCGTAGATAATAAAATATATGTTATGATTAAATTATTCATACACATATAAAAAAAAATCATTTTAAAATACGTTTTATATGTATGTATTGAATAATTTTATTTATTTCAAATATAATCACACCAAAAAATATCAAAATGTTAATTACGTGAGTATAAATGAGCTGCAAATCCGGATTTGTTTACACTTGCATCTGTTTGAAAGACAACCTTTAAAAGATTAGTTGACACTATGTCAGGCAAATCAGTGGAATTGGAGAGACAGGCATTAGTTATTAATTTCCACTCTTCTGATCCTTTTTGACCGGAATACAAAGAAACCTAAAATAATATTTGAAAGTATAGAAAATTAAATAAATATTTTAATAATTAATAAAAATATGCTTTGCTTTCACCACTTGTATATTGAATATATCAACATGTTAGAGAACCGATGTTCCCTCGTTTAATTTGTTAGTTTACAAAGCAGGGTTCGAGGATATATATCCACGGATATATATCACGATGTATACCATGATATATATCACAATATTTATGACTTGATTTTTACTTTTGATATATATCCAAAAAATCTTTCTGCATTCGTTAATAGATGGCGCTAGTCATGGTTTGGCCAGTGATAAAATATTGAGGAATGGAGGCGATGGTTGTGGTGGATTGAACTTCAGTAAGATGGAGGCCTACCAATCCTGTCCTCATTAATCCTTTCTTCATTCCTAATTAATTCCCACTCCCCTCCGTCCACCGCCATTTTAATATGCCTAGCGACATCTGTTGTCCTGTATGGATTCGAACGCATGTAATTAATTCCTACCGCATCATCACTGCTTAATTGTCGGAATTGAGTAAAGAAACCGCATACTGTACTTACCGCCGCTAATTTTATGTTCGTTTTTTGGACCACTGTTCAAGAAATATTCATGTAAACCCGCATAAACACTTGTCTTTTAATAAACTGCAGGGGTGGATTGTGTCATCTCGATATTATCGTTAATCAATCGGCGATCGACTGGAGTTTGTGTCCGCATCTTGTGTGATTTACCTACGCATTTGAATGATTAATTCGGCATACAAGGAGTTGCAGTTGGACCAGGAATAAAGAGAAAAGGAAGAAAGAGGCATTTCCGTTTCTTATCCCAACATCCAGAATTTAAAAGGTAGGATTTCTTCTTATTTGTTCACATTTACTGCAATATTCGTGTCTGTTTTCTCTACTCATCTGCCAACCAATCTCCAGCATCTCGTAAATGTTATGATTCCCGCGAATGAACGATTGTCTCTACTAACAAATCTCGATGAATAACCGCATGCATTTGATTTATTATAAACCGCTACAACTTATATTTTAAAAAATGCTACAGATTATTTTTTAATATCTGCGGTCGTTACTAGATGGCGCTAGATATGTTTTAAAAAGTGCTAGAAGTTATTTTTTTGATATCTGCGTTCATTACTAGATGGCGCTAGTTGTATTTTAAAAAGTGCTACAAAGTTTTTTTATATTTGCGGTTGTTACTGGATGGCGCTAGTTGTATTTTAAAAAGCACTACGATTATTTTTGGGTTTAATTTGTTTCATATAACCCGTTTTAAATTTCACACAAAGAAATAAACACTCTTAACACTACATTAGAAAGAGCAAATTTTATAACTTTTATATAATAATTTCATATATTAGCTTTTTTCAGTATGCAATTTATTTATTTAATAAATAATAATTCATATACAAAATTATTTCACACGTTGAGTGTGTATCAATCGACGTGTGCAAAAAAGAAGAAGAAAGTTTGGATGTATTTCCAATTTTTGGTGTACATCGGATATATATCAAAAAATCCAATTTTTTGATTTTTAATATAAAAATCGGATTTTTACGAACCCTGATACAAAGTATACTAACAAGTTAAATTCAGAGTCACAATCAAATTAAAAGTACACACAATAAAAATATAAAAATAATGTATGGGAAATGAATAAATAATAATTAAGTACTGACATTAAAACAAATTTAAAAGATAACTTTCGATATACAAGTGGTGATAACAAAGTATATTTTTATTAATTTATTATATTAATAATGTCACCACAAAATCATTTTTCTCTTTTTGAAGAACATATTTTTTTGTAATTGTTTGTAATGTTATCAAAAAGTGTGATTTGAAGTTTTTTTTCATTTAAATTCTCGCAAAATGAACAATTTTCTTGCACAATATGCTCTTTTAACAATAGCATATCTTAAAAAATTAATTATGACAACATTATTACCTTATCCAAGAAGCAATCCCTGGTCTCTTCCAAAGACATGTCAGTAAACTTAAACACGAGGTGGTGCGATTCATCCGTTTCAAAAATCCATTCACAGTGCATGCGGTGTTTATAACCGTTTGGATATCCGGGTGATGAAAAATCTCTTGAACTTGATACGGGAACATATGTACTACCAGGTAACCCACACACCTCTGAAACAATAGAATTTTATGACAACAGATTTTTATGACTGTTTTTTTGCGTTTATTATTACGACGTATACCTACGTATCGTTTATTTTTCATTTTAATTTTCGTCTAATAAGTGTTGGGATAAAGATCTGACATCGCAATATTGCTATTTTCAGAAAAGCACAGATTGTGTGTATTACAAAGTAAAGTAAAACATATTTTAAATTATAATGTTGCACCACGAAGTATCTGCCAAATCTTTCAATTGATATTCAAGAAACATTTACAGCGCTCCAATTTAATTTGTGTCGAGTGAGTTTTTGCGCAATAAATGAGTGGTTGAATCAAATTTCGCACTAAGTACCATGACCGACAAGCTGAGGAAAACAAGATATAGTGAATAAAAATGTCATATATAAGTTTTTAAGAGATTTTTTTTGAAAATCTGTACTATACATTAGGGTGGGCCAAAAATTATTTTTTGTCATTTCTTAAGGGGCACATCGATAAAAAGGTGCCAAATGGTCTCAAATTAACACATGTAAAATATCATTACATTCTGATAAGTCTAACTGCCTCCGGATTGACGACGATTTTTCTTTTTTTCGAGATATGTTCTCATTACGATTCCAAACCAATAAACGTAACTTTCTTCAGGCATAGACAATGTATATCATGATTGCGAATATGAGGGGTTAGTGGGTTCAGTGTGGGAGAGTCGAAGAATACCTAGGGCGTACGTGCGCCCTGTTCACGTATTTATTCCGTGTCAGTATAGCTCTGGCCGCAATTACTCGAGGTTGTGTCGGGCTCGTTTTCCTTATTTCTAGTATGGTTCGTACACGTCAAAAGCAGATATGTTCGTTGTTTGGTGATTCAAGTGATATTAAAAGTAATATGTTACCAACCTATGAAGATGTTATAAAGTTCTGAGTGGAATTGGCAAAAGATAAAACGTGAAAATGAAACTAATAATGAACCCACTTACTTAGGAAATAGAGAATATTTTCGTTGCAAAAATTGAAGAAATATAGTATAGAGCTTCTATTCCTACTATCCAAAAAAAACGACGGAAAGTGACGTTGAAAAGGTATCATCTGAAATTCAACAATCTTTGAAAAACCACCCTCAAATACCAAAGAAGAAATTAGAAGAATTTCGCCGTACCAGTTAAATATTGTTTGACATTTTGTCTTGTAAGTGTAAGAATATTTACGAATGCATTCGCATTTGCTCCAGCTTCTGGCACATCGAAATGATAAGACCAAGCAATCACTGTTTTTTTTTTTTGAAATCAGAAATATCTACGAAGACTTTGGTGGCTGTTGCATATGATGGAACTAACGTGAACGTTAGTAAATATGGAGGTGTCATACATCTGTCACACATCTGAAATAAGTACCGTTTCGACACTTATTTCTACATATTTATGGTGGCACATTGGGACCCAAAACATTTTCAGGAAGAATCGGTAAAGATCTAGAAGTATGTGAAAAAAGGCTCATTGTTCTATTTCAACGTATTTCAACAGAGTTACCCGAGTTTTCTGTTTAAGGTATTAGCACTGACCAAACATATTTATATATGTTTGGTCAGTGATAATACCTTATACCTTATATTTGTTCTGAATGGTCTCAGAAATTTCAACGGGCATGTTTCCTAAGGATTTAGTTAACAAATCACCAGGCAAAATGTCTCACGCCCGATAGCTAACTCACCCTAATTGAATTCTGTGTTTGTATGTTTTAATGGAATCTCCTTCTAAAAACTTAGTAATTCTTGCTACGTATGTCGTCAAGGCTTAAGCCCCAACATGGTTTGCTATAAAAATTCACCCTTCCTGTAAAGATGGAGCACGGCACCTGTTCAAACTCATCACTGCAACAGGATATTTGTCCACAGAACTGAAAGCCATAATAGAATCTGTAATTCAATGAAACAGTTACTTCGCACACCCTGAAAATTTATTAATCGCAATGCTGACTGACTTGTTTCAACTACCTACTATAAAATTGGATGCGTTGTCTTACACAGATCTCATTGACTGGCAGGAGAATATATCCGATCCATCAATATCCATAACTGAAAAAACCATCCAACTGTTTGTCGTTCAAAAGCAGAAAGATAACTCTCATTACTACGCCTGCCATGCCGCAAGAAAGCCGTTGAAAAGGCAGTCAAGACTGTGACAGAAGCTTCAGCCACATTGTGTAAAAAATCTGATAGAGAAGGCTTCATAAAAAAACAAATATTATTTCGGAAAGCCATGCCGAAATTCGATAATATGAAGGATTTTTCGGCTGTTTCAAACATTATAAAAAATAATAATATTAATGCCATTTTTGTAAACATTTACTTGTAATAAATAAATTTAACTCGTACAAGTATATTTAGATTTATTATTTAACTTTTTATGCATTTTAAACTTTTTAAATCATGTTGTAAAGACTCGTTAAAAATGAGATTTTTTTCCAAAATATGTGTTCTTTAAAGTCAATCCGGAGGCAGAAGATGATATCCCATTGTAATGAAATTTTATAAGTAAGCTAAAAACATCATTTAGCACCCTTTTCTTGATGTGCCTAATAGAAATCATAAAAAAAAAATTCTTCATACAACGGTGGCCCACCCTACTATACATCCTACCTGTCTTTTCTACATAAAAACTAGAAGAAAAAGTTTTCTGTGTTTCCTGTAATTAAGTTGCGAAATATGCATTTCAAACAACTCCTAAATACCCAGCGCTCTTTCCTATGAAAGGCACTAAGTCCAACGTCTGTGTAGTTTAATATTAGGTAAGTACCCCGAGCATATTCAAACAGTATCCCTTGTCCGTAACAAAATACCGGGATGAATGTTAATTTCAAAACACAAAGTAAATCATACCACATTTACTGGTGGATTTTTTGCTGGAATGATATTCCGAGTTATTGATGTATATTCCAGGCCTTGTGTTTTTCTTCTTTTATTTTTATTATATTCTTTATAACACCTTTTCCTTGTTGTTTGTATGGGGAGCTCACACGATGCGCACCCTACTTGGTCAGCCATTTTCATACAATCTGAAGTTAGCGGGCCATAGCACTTAATGCCATTTTTAAAATAATACACCGTGGTACTTGGCAAAGTTGCGATATTCAAACGAGCATAATGGTTAAACGCAACATTGCAGGGAAATAATGCATTACTGGGGTTAGTGGCGATGTCATATATAACCAAGCTGCATACTTAGTTTGAAAATGAAATTTTGGTACTTAGTGCCTATTTTATAGCAATCAATCAAATATTTTTTTTATTGTTTTAGTGTTTTGCAGCCATGTCCCGTGACAGTATATTAGGTGTACGCAAAAAAAACATGTTTTGAAATGAACAAGAAACAAATTCATTTTAAAAACTCTATTCTACTATAAAATTTATTCTCCATCGACAGATGCGATTTTTTTCCTCGGTTATTCTGACAAGTTTTTATGACAGTATTGTTAGATTATAATAATTGTTAGCAATGTGAAAATTATATACTTATATGTATGTAGGTGTTTTTTTTACCTTTTCGATGCGGAGTTCCTTTTTCTTCTAATGGAACACTAATCCAATCAATAAGGAAGATTGTTGTTCTTGTGGTAAATGCTTCAGTATCAAGCTTTATGAATGCCAAATTGGAAGTAGTTTTAGCTGGTTCCGGTAAATCGTTTTCACAAGCCTCTAGAAGCAAAGGAGCCGAATCATCGTACCCATCAAAGATCTGCAAAATAAATTGTAACATTACACTAGAGTTGGAACCTCCCATGGGGTAGAAGAAGAAGATTATGTACACTATACAATATTCCTGCAGAAGAAATATAACAAATTTAATAAAAATGTAAATATTGACGGTGATCTAATTGAAAAGGTGTATGAAATAAAATATTTAGGTAAATTTTAGATTCTAAATTAACTTTGGCAGCAAATTTTGAATATGTTCTAAAAAAAATATCAAAAAAAATAAAAAAATTCTCGGAAGATTGAGAAAAAAATTGAATAAAAATAGTGCAGAGTTAATATACAAGACTATAATAACTCCTCACATCAACTTTTGTGCTACAGTAATGTATCTGGCCAATGAAGGAAACATCAAGAAACTACAAGTGATGCAAAACAGGGCGATGAGAATCATATTTAAAAAAAGTGAATACACCAGAATGAAATGAGAAAAGCACTCAATTGGATGGAAATTAAAAAAATACTTACATATAACGTTCTCATATTTATATATAAAATTTTCAATAACAAAATGCCAAAATATTTTTTGAACAAAATTATTGTAAATAGTGATGTACATACATATAACACCAGAAATAGGAATAGAATAAGATCACCATATAAGAAAAAAGTATATACACAGAATTGTCCAATGTACAGAGGTGTAAAAATATATGATGAGATGCCAGAAAACATGAAGAATATAAATAAGTTGAATGTATTTAAAAACAAATGCTATAATTATTGTAAAAATAGTATAGAATTGTAGAGCATAAGATGTATTATTAATTATAGATTGTACCACAGATTAGATTAGATGTAAATATGTAGGTTATTATGGATAGTATATTAGTAATAGATTTAAAAATGTAAAGTGTTAAATACTAGTATACAATGTAATATTAACTAACTTAAGAAATAAATAAAATTAAAAAATATTACAATTGCACTAATCAAAAAATATTCTTGTCAAGTTGGCTTCATATTCAGAATTAAAAATCAGTAAAGTGAATAAATTTTCTTTGGTTTTACGTGTCCAGTATCACAATAAATGACAGTTATGATTTTAAAGCTATCAATCGGCCGTATTCCGAAAATAGCAATATTGGGATCTTATGATTGTTATCTCAACACTACAGGCGAAAAAAATAATAATAAACGAGATGTAGGCATACGTTGGTGTTCGTCGTACTCAAATAAGGAGATTTGTATATTTTCACACATCTCTCTCAAAGTCAATACCCTTATTTGTGATGTCTGATGTCTGCAATGCCTTTGGAAAAGGCTAGACAGAGCTTCAAATGGATTAACAAAGTACCTATCGCAAATGTAACCTCACGATCCTCGTGTTTCGACTAAAATTACATGAACTATGTACTAATGCTGTATTTAAAGCTTACGAAAAAAAGATTATTTCGTATGCATTTTTTAATTTCTTCCCCCACAGCGTCCTCGTATTTATATTCTGACGTTTGACGGATAACCGTTATGTACTTTTCCTCCCTTTCTCTCCCTCAAGTAAAAACTGAAAGAAACAAACACCGACATATACCTACGTCTCGTTTATTTTTTCTAGTCTCTTCTATTAATTGTTGGGATAACAATCTTAAAATCACAATATTGCAATTTTTAGAATACGGCCGAATATATGTAATGGGGCTCAAAGTTTAGTAGGGTTACGCAGCTGCTGGTACTTTGCTGGAAAATATGTGTCCGATAAAAATAATGTGGCCACTGGCAATTCTATCAGCCGTAGCAGATAGGAGAGGACAAATGGTGAGTCTCCGGCGCCATAAAACCGGAACCTCCCAGCTAAAGGACAGAAAACCCCAACAGAAAAACCCCGGCCCTCCTGGTAGGGAGCTTGGAGTGAGTTTAACAACCTAATCCAAGAAAAATCACCCGCTACGAAAAATCTAAGGAGCCCCGGAAACCCAATCCTTCTGGATTCAGCAAAGACCCACCCAGGACTATGAAGCTTATAATGATGATTAATATACGCTGTGATTATAAAACTTAACATTAACTATGAATAGTGGGCCAATAGCTGACATTTATCTGTTTATTCGTGTAAATCGTCATTTTATTACTTTTTATAAAAATAATTGCAGTTTTGTTTGATTACACTATAGACGTCCCACTATAACTTGGCGTGCGAGGGAGGGCGTCCCTATCGCGTAACAGAAGTTGTCAGGGTGTAAATTTATTACACAATACATAATGTACAGAATGTCCGGTGACCGGTGTCGTATTAAATACAGAAATTTGGTCGGGCAGCACTAAATAAACCATGCAGTTGACTATCTATCAAACTGTCAGGCGGCATATTGGTCCATTATTCGCTTTTTCAGCTTCGCAAAACTTTAATACTTCATTGGCAATTGTTCTTGCACCATCCCGGACTGTTTTGGATGTTTTGGACATAACAATTCAGTGTATATTGGTAAACAAGATGTCACAGCTCCCGACCAAATACAAAATTGAACTAAATGACAGGGCGACCTCCGGGTGCGGGCGGGGCGAGTTTTAGTTGAAAATTCGCCGCACGCCAAGTTACGTTGGGCAAGCAATAAGGACCGGTTGTTTCAAGTTGGATGAAAGTAAAAGTTTGTTTAAAGCATAGATTTTTGCTTTAAATGAACTTTTATTCTAATCCAGCTTGAAACAACCGGGCCTAAATAAGAATGAATTTTAGAACACAAAAAATATATTAAATACTTGTGTAGTCCATTTTCAGATAAAATATGACAATCACCGTACAGTGGTTCATTTATAACATGAATACAACCTTTAAAAAATCTTTTTATAGTTAAAAAATCCTCTACCTTCAATGAAATATGACACTCTTCTGTGGAGAAGTGACGAATATGGAATTCTTTAAACGTTAAGATAATAAATCTTTTGAATTCTACTGTAATCCGCCAGGTAAACACTGCAGATTGTGCATAAATTCTTGGATATAGCGGTGATGCCAATTGGCCTTCAGTCAATCCTGAAATTTCATTGTGATGTTCTGCAAAAGTTACAAAACTTTTAGTAATTTCTTTAAGTTCTTCTGATAATATGAGACGGCAACATTAAAACAAACATATCAATATTCTTAAAATAGGCCTGTATCACTATTAAAGAAGGACTAACATAGATGGATGCAAAACTTTTGTCGCCTCTAGATTACTTCAATTGCCTACTTTGATGTCAAAGACTTAGTTTTAAAAAAGTTAATTAAAACTACTAATCCGATTATAATTCGTTAAATACAGGGTGAACACAATATAGTCCTTACCACAAGACCAACTGAGTAGCTTGCTGGACTTGTGGTTAGGACTCTCGCCTCGTGATCCAAAGGTCGCGGGTTCGAATCTCACTCCAGACCAGCAAGTTAGTCCTATTTTCATAGCACAAGCGTTTAGCTTAGTTTGAAAATAGTAAGAATATTTATATAATATTGATAATATTCTGTGTTTGCATCTCTATTTTTTATTAAAAAAAAATATATATACATATATATATACAATTATCTTTTTCCAAGCACATATTTGATATGGGTTTCAAAATTGCCTATCATTATATTCATGATTCTAAATGGTTCCAAATTAATAAAAATGATTATTTTTAATAATAATCAGTAGGTAAGAAAATAATAATCAATAGCTAAGAATGAATAATTAAAATAAAATATAAAATTTAATGAATTACAGAAAATATGTCGGAAATATTGAAAATAAATGCAACCTTTAATGTCGCTTATCTCCGCAACTGTCAACATTTCAACCAAAGTGTAAGAATATTTTTTATTCAAAATTGAATGAATAAGATTTTCCAGTTTTTGCTACTAGCTATGAGACACCTGTATATATTTATTTTTTTCATAAGCGCTATTCAATGTGTTTGGCGATTTGCAAAGGCGGACATGAAGGAGCAACATGTTAACATCATGTTCTGTTCTGTTCATCAGCAACAGAAACTGTCGTAATATTTCGAAGACCTTGTGGAAAGGAAGCTCTGAGCCAGGCAACGGTTTATGAGTGGTTTCTCATTTTAAAAGTGGATAAGTGTCAAATTAATTCTGACTGAAAATTTTTGCTGACGAATTGTCTCGTAGCGAAATTCTGATGGCCAGAGAGCCAACAACCGTCTGTGTGTTCCATGAATCGAAAAAACAGTCAGAAATTAATCAGACCCAAAAATAGCCGCGGCTATCCTCTATCGACCAATTTTTTGATAATCAGAGGTAGGCTTGGTCAACATTACCACAAGGATAATCGGGGTTTTACTGCGTATATAAACCCAGCGAGAATGAGATGAGAAATTGTTACACCAGCTATGGGATGGGTAGGAGATACCCAAAACTTTACTGCCAAATTTTTGATACTACCGTGTTTCCGCGAATGTATGACCTTCCTCGAAAGTAAGACCTACCATGATTTTTCAGGATGGTTTTAACCGTTTGATTGCCAATCGTCGACTTTCGGCGATTCGTGTTTTAACGAAGATTGCCGATCGTCGATTTCCGTCGATTGCGTCAGTTGTGTTTTGATCCGCGCGTACGTGGGGTGTGGTGCTGCGGCGTTGGTAAATATTATTGTAATATTATCTTAATAGTTGTAAGATCGTAGTAAACCGTTTAAATTTCAGATTCATTTTTATTTTTTTTTATTTTAGTTAATTGAAAAATTATAATGTCGAGCGCGTCTTCTGACCAGGAAAGAATTTACGTCACTGTGTGGTCTGTAGTAATAAAGATGGTGCTGGGCTGCGTAGATCAACGACTATTTGTGCGTATTGTAAGAAGGGTGTCCACACGGCATGTGCAGGAAAGCACAGTTGTTGATTTTTTTTTGTTTTTCATTTTTGTCTTTCTTTTTTTCTGAATAAAATACTGTATTCATTTATACAAACGTTTTATTTCAAATATTTCGATATTCTTTAATAAAACACCGAAAAAATAATGAAAACCATGAAAATTCAAAGAATTTATGGGGTTTTAAAAAAAAAATATATTTTCAAAAAAAAATATGTTTTTTTGGTGGCATTTTACAAGCAACTGTATGAATTTTTGGCACTCAAACGGTCAAATATAAGACCTACTTCGAAAACAAGACCTAATGAATAATTAAATTAAATCAAAAGTTGACATGTTTTTCACAGGTTCGACCCGCTGTGCTGCCCGCACCAATGATCTATTTTCAGCTCATTTGCACGTGCGAAGCGGCAGGCACACTTCCGCTCCATGTCGGTTTCGCGGTCCAGTCAAAGGGGATGACTCAGTCAGTTGAGATTGAGAAGCTACGCGGTAGGGACACGTATTGCAGTTGACGTTATGTTTTGGAATTTTTACTGTTTATTTCGGCTGTTTCGTGTTAAATTAAACACATTTTATTTGAATTATAAATTTATATCCAATAATATTTTGACCCTCAAAAAATAAGACCTAGTTCGTTTTTTTTTGCTATGAGATTAACATAAGACTAGTCTTATATTCGTATTAAGTATTTTTTACTTCGGATATTAATAATAGTATCTATTCAACAAGATGAGTAAATGAAATACTATGTATAAGGTTTAAAAGAGTTTTTTTATTATTGAAATAGCAAAGTGTCCATATTTTCTTTGAAAAAGTACAAGTTTTGGTAGTTTAACATTATTTCGTATAAAATTCTAACAAAATTACAACTTCTTTGGTTTATCAATTGATAGTTATAAAAATAAAATATAAAAATATCTATAACTCATAAACTTACTCTCAACTGAAAAATGTAACACCGACTGTCGTCGATGTCGTCGAGATCGTTTCTCGGAAAAACATACGGTTCGTATAAAATATCCGCAACCATTTACAGTTAAATATGTCTAACGACTGTAATAACGACCTCAACTCTTTAATAACCGACATTAAACACAAAACTGCATCACCCCCCCCCCACATCTCGACCTCATTCACGCCGGGAAAGAAAATACATATAATATGTATGAATATTGAATATTTCTATTTACCATATGAATAAAATGCGACAAAACCAGAAGCAGTTCCATCACCGTTGCTATGAAATTTAATCCAGAATTTGCTCGCAGTTAACGTATTCACTGGTGCAGTATCACCACAATAGGTACCTAAAAAATTATCATTAATCAAATCAAGAAAAGTTTAGAATTTACTTTGCATAGAAAAGAATTAAATTACATTTGTTATAGCATACCTAAAATGTTCCCCAATGAGTCGTTTTCACGAATTTCTATATAATCTTCGTTGCAATTCTCCGACGATTCAATATTAAATTGAGTGAAGGTCAGGACAGCTTTATTTCCTGAAATATAAAAAAATATATTATCAGAGGGCTCGATGACTATTGATATTAGGTCATGATTGCTTGAACATTTTAGACTCATAACATGGTCAGGAATCTCCCGGGCAAGTTTCTGCTGCTAGCTCTGGTACACCCTGTACATTAGCTTCTTCTTCTTCTTCTCTCCAATAGACCTATGTGGTCTGTTCTCCAGAGTATCACCTCCTGTAAGGTGGATTCGCAGCTGTGCATCCGTCTTGTGGAAGGTCATCCGCGAGGGCGGGTTCGGTGAGGCTGACTATGCAGTGCGATATAAGGGAGTCTGGTGCCGTCTATTCTCTGGGAACGACCGTACCAGTCCCTTCTTCGCTGTCTACTCCATCGTACAATGTCCTCAGCTTTACGTATCTTTCTTATTCATGTGTTCATCAAGCGATCCCTTGTCCGCTGTCATCCTCAGTGTCTTCATCTCGGAAGTCCTCAATGTTTGTTTACTCCTGATTGTGTCCGCCCTTGCTTTAATGCCGTACGTCAACATTGGTCTTACACATGCTTTATAGATTCTCATCTTGCTCTTGAAGGCCACAGCTTTATTTTTCCAAATTGCGGATTTTAGAGCACCAAAGATGTTGACGCATCATCTGGTTAACGCCTGTGGAGACGCAATACTCATAACATTCTCTGAGACCTAATATGTCCATCTCTCTTATCCGCTCCTGTCCCCATTGCCCCGTCCCCTTCTGGCCTGCCGGGCTGGACGCGAGCGGTTGCGCTGGACAGGGCCGAAGTCAGTCAGTAATTGAGTTACCTGCAAACTGCATTGATCGGAATCATTCGCCTTGACATACTGTGTACTATTGTGATACGTCGCTGCTTAACAAGCCGTGCTCCTTAGCAGATTCAACAGATCAAGTGTGGGATTCCACCCAACATCCGGAGACTGTTGCCGCTTCCACGAAAGAAGTCGCGACAGTGCTAAGAGATGTCCAATTCCAGCAAGAAAAAAGGTAGGCCAGATCCTTGCCATCTAACCTAATCTCTACCTTTCTTCCAGTCGAGTTGCGTCTCACTCAATTTAAACAGAACCAGTTGATACAGTCCATACAAAAGATTTCCGCTGCTTTGTTAACTTGGGCTTGAATTTCTTCACACAGATCAATTCATTAAACTCCAATTTATCAAATTGTTTATATGAATTTATAATAATACTAGCAGTAAAGCATTTGATTTTCGCCAATTGCTTGCTGCTAGGCACTGCGGTCGTCTATAGAGGCCACATTGCGATTGATAGTGGTTTGCAAGCGGCCAATGGTGTCATTGATTTCTTGCTGCTAGGCCCTATGGGCACCAATTTGCTGGCTATATTTCTATATTCACTCTCTGTCTATTACATAGTTCTTTTGTAGGGTTAACGCCCCATTGACCTACAAGCAAAAATAACCAGAACCGTTTCCCACATAATAGGAGTCACACGGTTCCTACACAAAACGCTGATGACCAAGACGGAATTCGCTAATGGGGCGGGAAATCTAAGCAAATACAGGATATAAAAAGTGGTAGAATGGGACTTCAAAAATCAGTTTGTTACTGGGCCTCACGACCTGCTGTAGTGCTCCTCGTCGGCGCTCACCACACGCTGGGTCTCTCCGACACGACCCACGTAGCCTGCCCCATCATCATCATCATCAATGCCACACTGTCTACAAGCATCATCGTCATCAACGTCATACTGTCCACTCTGCACCAGCCATCAAGCATCGTTGCCATCAACGTCACGTTGTCCATTCTGCATCAGTCCTCAAGTATCATTGTTATCAACACCACACTGTCCATTCTGCATCAGCCCTCAAGTATCATCGTCATCAATGCTACGCTGTGCACTCTGCACCAGCCATCAGTTATCATCTGCATCCACACTACGCGGACCTCCAGCGAAACAACACCAGCTGTCCACCGTGATGTCACACACACAAACCGTGATATCTCCAGCTTGCAGT
This sequence comes from Agrypnia vestita, assembly GCA_016648135.1. NCBI lineage: Eukaryota > Metazoa > Arthropoda > Insecta > Trichoptera > Phryganeidae > Agrypnia > Agrypnia vestita. Next base: position 69,630 of record JADDOH010011731.1, read on the forward strand.
ACCATCATCCTCATCACCGTGATACACCGCGTACATCCAGCGTCCACCAGCATCTCCCACTTCACAACATCGGTCTCTATACTCCAACGACAGCTCTTCACTCCCATTCTCCAACAACAGGGACCCCGGTTCGTCGACCTGAAGCAACCAGCTGACGACCGAGTAATCTCTCAAGGTTGAACGATAAGCATTTATGTTAATCAATTAATAAATGAGACTTACAGATAAAGTTGATAGAGTTGAAGTGGAGATGTCTTTCTGGTGTACTCTGCGATAAATGGATAAAAGGATAGAACTAAAGGCAAAGTTATAAAACAGTGATAAGGACTACTATGTTGTACGGTGCAGAATACTAGACAACATCCAAATAGCACGAACAACAGCTGCATACAATTACAGTACAACTTTGATACAACGGACGAATTGGGGGTGTTTCGTGATCGCTGCGCGCGGGCCGCGCCAAGATTTGATTGGTTGGGCTGGCTCCTGATGTGTCCTGCGCCAATCGCTGGCCAGGATTCAAATTTTTAAAAATCCGCGCAGTGACAGGTGAAATGCGTATCAGGTGTCGTTTTTCGATGGGAACCGACATTCCTCTTCGTTTGTGTTCAAGTTCAGTTCCATTTAGCCTTCCAGAAGAGACACACCAACTGTTCCGGATTCGATGAAGCCAGGAGAATCTCGATTGAAGCGGCACCCGCCTTCCCAGGAAAGCGCAAGTACCATTTTGTCCACTGTGTCGTAGTTAGCTTTGGCCCAGTGTATCTCGGGTGTCATTTACGGTCAATCATATCAGCGGCGATTGGAAAGGAAAATCTTTCTTTCTAATATCCGACCCGCGTGCGATGGTGGCGAGACGTTCATCATCGTACAGGGGGGATGAGGAGTCCGTTAAAGCCGAAAGTGTTATGTAAAAATAGGTTTAAAATGAATCAAAAAAACTTTTTTTTTTAAATATGTACACTGTATTCTATTTAATTGTCTTCGGAGATTCGTCGTGAAGTGACGTTGCTGTTTGATATTGACGCGCTTGCTTTTGGTAATCCTGCTTTGAAAAGGGAATCAAGTTTTGTTTGCACTTTTGAAGTTTGCTGTTTTTTGCCATATTGTTCACGTACGCCATATACGAGACGCAGACGTTCCGGACTCCAACTTTGGTATATTTTCTAGTTTTTGATTGATCATTAGATTGATTCTTTTCCGTTTGTCCATATTCAAAGGGTAGGGTTGCGAAAATTTTAATTTATTTACTGGAATACACTAAATGCGTTCATTCACTTCGAGTAAACAAGTCAAACTGCTGTAGAGTTGCGTGAATCCCCGGCCAGCGTGGCAAACACCCAAAGAAACCTACGCGTTATTATATCAGGGAGTCCCCTAATATACTATCTGGCTAGGGGCAGTCTACGAGCAGGACGGCATTATGTCACAAATTCTAGTGCTAGATGTATGACGTGATTATCATGGCCGCTAAAAATTGTTTACACGCGGCAACACTTGAATTTAAGCATGTATAATATTAACAGGACGTTTGTAATTTTTTTACATTTGACCAGATTTTTTGTTCGTTATATCTGAAGTCCTTTAAATAGAGGTCCGTTATATCGAGGTTTTACTGTAATGTGAAAATGTTGCGGTGGACAGGTGGTGTAACACGCACAGAGAGAATCCGCAATGAGTGTGTCAGAGGGTCTTTCAAAGTGGCAACGATAGCTGAAACGCTGAAGGATGAGATGGAATGGTCACGTCACGCTTAGAGACGGGGACTACTCGGTGTTGTGTGAAGAGTGCTGAACATCCCAACTAAACCTAGAGGTAGAGGCAGACCCCCAGCAACACGGCGGGGGTCTATTAATATTGAGAGGGAGCTGGCGGTACAAGATGTTCCCGTTATGACAACCCGGGCAAGAAGATCCTGGCGCCTTCGTACAAGGAGGTCCGACCCTAGAGGAACCGGAATAGGGGAGCAGGGAGAAGAAGAGATAAGATTATTACGTATAAATTATTAGTTAATAACAGCTATTTGAAGGCCTTGTTTTTTTTTGTACTTGTTTCTCATTTTTATGCACAAATGATTTATCAATTTCATGCTATACCTGGTGAGGTTGCTATAGTCCAAACACATTGCGTGTTAAGAGGGTATGAATCCGGGTATTGCGGCGATGTAAACGATCCTTCTTCTGAAGTCAAATCTCCTCCGCAAGCTGTAATGGATTAAAGAATTTTTCATTTGCAATTTTATTACAAGTTTATGGGCACATTACACATTTAATTTTTATTAATAAAAAACAACAAAAATCACATCACGGAATATAATTCTGATTGTGTATTAAAAAGCATAAAGATTAGCGCGCTGTCCGATTCCCGTGTAATATGTCACAATATTTATTGCAGGATCTAGAATAGTCTGCAATTGTCTACAACCTTCGGGAAACATCTACAAACACCCGGAAAAGCGAAGAGAATATTCTCCTAAACACTGAATACCTAGGAGGTTCGATAATCCAGCTCTCTGGTAGAAATATAGAACTACGTCACGGCGTAAGAGAGTTGTCATGTTTTGATAGATCATTCAGTGTGAAGTGAGTCGCTTAATGATCACTTAAGCCAGCTGTGCAATGAAGACTTCGTACCTACTTTCCAATAAAAATATAATTTCGTCCCTGTGGGACATCTATAATATATTCATCCGTATTCTGAAAATAACAATGTCTGGATCTTTAAGATCTTTATCCCAACACTTAATAGACGATAATAAATATTAAAAACGTCCAGAGCGGATTTTGTAATTCTACGGCTCAAATACACTGTATTAAAATATGATATAAGAAAGATTGTTTCTTACAATCGTATTAATTTCTTCATCCGCAGCGTCCAGATGAAATATCATGGTTAAACTTGTCATGACCGTGTTCGGCGTTACCGCGTATTCATATCTTCCCATCTTGACATTTGACAGATAACAATTTACATCTTTATCCCTCCCTCTATATCTATCTCATATAGAAACTTACAGAAACAAACACTGACGTAAAGCTATGTCTCGTTTATTTTTTATTTTTATTATCGTCTATTAAGTGTTGGGATAAAGGTCTTAAAGATCCAGACATACCTGTCAAAAAATGTCAAGATGGGAAGATTTGAATACGCGGTAACGCCGAACGCGGTCATGACAAGTTTAGCCATGATATTTCATCTGGACACTGTGGATGAGGAAATTAATACGTTTATAAGAAACAATCTTTCTCATATCATATTTTAATACAGTGTATTTGGGCCGTAGAATTACAAAATACGCTCTGGACATTTTTAATTTTTATTATCCTCTATTAAGTGTTGGGATAAAGATCTTAAAGATCCAGACATTGTTATTTTCAGAATCGGGCCGATTGATTGATTAATGATGTCCCTAACAACTAATCATAATTACCAATCATAAATTAAATTAACTAATCATATTTATCACTACTCAGGATTAATATAATTCAATGAGTCAAGAGGAGTAGTCCTTCTTATCATCATAATTACACCTGATGATGATGCTCCTTTTGAAAGTGTATTAGTTGTTTGTTATATAACTCAACGTATGTGTAATACAATGTTAGATTTAATTCAAAATTTAAATCAGAAATATATTTTTTTAAATGTAAGCTCTGAAGTGCCTTATCTCCATAACTCTTGATAGTTTTCACAAAATGTAAGAACATTTTCGATTCATATTTTAAAAATATTTAACCTGCTGAAGTATTGAGTACTAGGCTTGAAACAATCCATATATTAGTCATGTGCACACTAGTTTTATGTTGCATGATAAATATATTAAGTACTAGTGGACTTATGGAAGTATGGACAATTTTCAAAATTCCATGTAACTTAATATATTATTATTGAGCGTGTCCAACGCAAATTTCTCAAATACATTAACTACAAGTTAAGCATACCAATACTAAACATAGAATACAATTACATATTGAAGAGACTAAATTTACTCACATTATATGATAGAAGAAAAATTTATGATATAGTTCTTCTTTACAAAATTGTAAACAATATGTTGGACAGCCCTGACCTTGTGGCATGTATCGATTATTATATCCCTTCCACACATAGAACGCGACAGATTGTCACATTCCATCGCAACAATTGCATTACTAATTATCAATCAAATTCTGTGATACACAGAATATTGGGAACTTGTAATGAATATGGTTGCATGATTGACATTTTCGTCGACAGTCTGGAGAAAGTAAAGTTCACACTTAAAGAGGCAATACTGCTTCGTTACTGACTTCAGCTGTTAATATGTAATGGTGGGTAATATATATTTTTCGTACACATTGCCGCTTTGTACTTTATATTTTTAATTTTGTACTCATGTTTTGGTGCTATTCCTGGTACTTTTAATAATTTGCTGCTTGTAATTTATATTGTTTAATGTATGTTCTTTTTAATTTTATGATATATTTTTTTATGTAAAAGCCTATACGCATTGCTGCTCGTTACCTACTCTACATTTTTAATTTTTATACTCATGATTTGGTGCTATTCCTGAAACTTTTAATGTATGTGCTTTTTGAAATTTATTTTATACTCTTTATGTAAAAGCCTAATGGGCGTAAACAAATAAATAAATAAATAAATTATTATAGAACTCTTCAAAGTTAGCTGCCGTGTGATGATTAAAAATTCTAATTACTATTTTTGAGATAAATTAAAGCAAATGTCTTGAAAAAAACGAAATTTCTGGAAAAATATTTTTGAGTCCTGGCAACACTACAATAACACCGGTTAAGTCTAAACCAATCACAGAGTACGTAGAACCGTCATGCTGTGTGCTAAATATAAATAGAATGTTCTGAGAACACAATCACTGGATTTGTCCACAGAGGGATAATTATTAATCAAGAATAAATTACGGAAGTCTCACAGAGACGAAGCTATTTATATAGGAAACGTGTATGGAAGTCTTTATAGAATTTTAAAATTTGATAATGTGTGGATGTTCCTACGGTGGAATTGGTGAACACTGCATTGTGTAAAGTGAGCTTATTTAAGCCAGCTCGTGCAGGTCGGAAACCCTGGGCCACCCTAATAAAGACTTCCATACACGTTTCTCATATAAATAGCTTTGTCTCTGTGAGACTTCCATAATTTATTCTTAATTAACATTAAATAATGTTGTGTGTTTGCCATGTCTTTATTTTATTCACCATGTATGTATACAGGGTTATTTGGAAAACATTAGTAACCTCACAGGACTATATTCATGCCTTGATCATGAGTCAAAAATGTTCAAGCTATATTGACCTAATATCAATAGTTATGGAGATATGCGAGATTAAAGTTTTAATTTTTTTCAATATTTCTGAATTATTATTTGTCGAACGTTTGTAATTATATCGAGTATGAAAAATTCAATCCCTTTAATACAAATCGAATAAAATAATAAAAACCTTTGAATTCCAATTGGAAAATTTTCAGGATTTTCATCATCCTATTTAACCTGTATTGAAACAAACAAATTTTTTGTAATCGATATAAGTTACTGTAATGATAGTTCAACGTTTTACAAAAAATAAGCCAGAAATACTGAAAACAAAATGCAAACTTTGATGCCGCATACCTCCGTAACTATTGATAGGTCATGATAACTTGAACATTTTCGACTCATAATCAAGGCAGGAATATATTCCTGCGAGGTTATTAATGTTTTCCAAATAACCCTGTATATTTTTTTATAAAAAAATGTCGATAAATAAAAAATTATAGCGGTATAATAGGTTTTAAAATGAATTAGCTGACGTGATTACAGTTAAATACTAAGATGCTTTTAAAATGGATGAATGGATATCGCCATTTATAAAAAGTGTCCACACATAAGTCCACCGGTGTATAACGGCACTTCACAACAGCGCAAGTTCGTTTGTTTATTTGTGGGTGAGCAGCTCGTGGGCTGATATACTCCAGGTTTTCTACAATGTCATTTAAATACCAATTTAACAGTACTAGAAAAAAAAGCAGAGAAAAGAGTAAAAAGAAAAGATAAAAAAGAATACTAATATCATTGATCTGTTTCTAAAAATTTGTGTAGTCTTTTTTTCAAGGTATCCACTGTGGTTGCTTTAATAACGTTTCCTGGAAACTTATTCCAGCTATCAACCACACGGTTTGATAAGAAATTCTTCCTTGGAATTGTCGAAAATGCTGCACGATTCAGTTTCAGTTGGTGACCTCTGAGATTATTGGTGTTAAGGTGGTATACGTTCGTCGATTCTGGGCAGTTATACTTGTCAGTTAGAATCTTGTATGTCTCAATCAGATCACCTCGCTCACGTCTCTATATCAATGTTGGCAATTTTAGTATCCTTAATCTTTCTTCACAGGACTTCTTCAAGAGGTCTATATCCTTAATGAATATGGGTTCCATGTCTGGAATCCATACTCTAATACTGGTCTAATGTATGAATTGTACAATTGGATGAACATGGCTGTATTTATCTCATGGAAAGACTTTTCGATGAGGTACAACATTGAATTAGCTTTCTTTGTAATTGTAGTTATAATTGTTATAATTGCAAGTGTATTGCAAATGTGATAATAACTCACCTGTAGATAGGACAGAGTAATGAATAGCAAAGAGACCCTTGTGTCGATAGGGAGATCTAAGCAGCACAGTGAGAGCATTTCCAAAGCTCACAATAGTAGGGGGTGATCTACTGCCACAGAATTTTCCCACTGAAGGGGCATTAACTGAATCACCATTATATATCTAAAAATCATTAAAAAAGAGAGAAATGTTATTATTAGGGATGTTCTGACTGTCCGGCCACTTTCGTTGTCGGCGACTATTCCGAAAAGAGCGCTGACTATCCGGCTTCTTACTTTGTATGTATTTCTCAATAAAATGTATAATATATACGTGGAATCAAATTAAATAAAAACCTTGATTGTTAATTAATATTTTTATTTAAGAATCAGTCTTACACATTTTTGAAATGTAAAGCAACCTTTCCTTTGGTAATCATTTAATCAGTCTCTAAAATTGCTTACTTGTAAAGAAAAAATATCTATGACATTTATCAAAAAAAATTAATATCTTAATTAACAAACAATAATAATATCTTCTAGTGATGTAACAAATTACAAAAGGCGGCCCTCGTAGCGCAGTGGGTATGACACTGGCTTCCCATACCGAGGGTTCCGGGTTCGATTCCCGGCGAGGTCACAATTTTAATCGATGTGATTTACTCAAGCCTGGGTGTTTTGTGATGTATTTCGCTTCAGTAATTGGGCCTCCTGGCCTGTTGAAGCGTAAAAAAAAAAAAAAATGTCATTTTTAGAGCATTCGCTATATATATTCGGGAATATCTGCTACCGACATTCGCGAATGCGAATACGAATACGAATATTGAGTTTTTTTAAATTTGGCGCCAACAATTATTCGGCTCAGTTTCGTGCGGGCGCGTTCCATTTTTGACCTTGTTCTGAGAATTTCCGAGTTGATCTAATAGAAGCATAAAGAATAATTTTGTTTTTGTTTGTTTAAAGTGTTTTCTTATAAAACATTAATTATTTATTGTTTGTAATTAAAGAACATAGTTTTTGTTTGATTTTTGTTTTTAGTTTTGTTCATGAAGAAGATTACCCAACATTAAAAACTTATGTAAAGACTGATAAAAGTTTCAGAGAAGAATTTATTTTTGATTGTTTACATTGCATTATTATAGTTTTTGTTTTCAAAGTTCTAATGAGAAGTTAATTGTTATTTAGTAGTGATCTGGAATCTTAAGCTTTATTACCCAATGTAGAAGTAGATGATAAATAAATTATACCAAATGATAAAGTAAAGTGAAGACTGATGATGTGATTACAAGGTAAAGAAAGCTACTTTTTATAATGATAAAAAAATAAGAAATGAATGGATTTTTTGTTAACCTAATATTATGTTTTTTTCTGATGTTCATATTCGCAAAACATTCGCTCGAACTTTGCGAATGCGAATGCGGATATTCGTTACATTAGTAATATCTTATTATCTTCAATAAACATTTACAAATATTTCTTCTTATTTAAATAAAAGAGTAGGAATTTTTTTCATAAAAACAAAAACAATCTGTCTAACGTACTAATATGATTTTGACTTACCTATATGATTATGAATCATTGTCCAATTGGTCAAAAAAAATCCATACACGAGACTTTTTTTTTCATTGACAAATTATAATTGAGCTCTTTCACTTTAATGAACAATAACTGTATTATCTTTATTTTTTTACACAAAAACACCGCTCTGGCCCATGCAAAAGCAAAAATCAAGAAACAATGCGAAGTTAACAAAACGTGTTCCGACACGCTCGCAGGCGGCGGTTGCGACTTGCGCGCGAATCAGCAGTAAACGAAGTGTGATCGGCTTGGCCAACTAGTCGGCCTCTTTACAACCTACTAATCGTCTAATCAGTTAAAGTCATAGTAGCACATCTCTAGGCACTAAAGGTTTAATATTACTGAAATGATTTTAAATGCATGTTTGTGTGTTATGCAAGCGTTTCATCAAAATAATTATTTTATTTTATTTATCTTATAATTATATATAAATCCGCCCGCTGGGTCTGTAATCAGCAACAGTCGATTACAGACGCCAATATGTTATTATAACCGATTACGGACACCAATAAAATTAGCAATCTGCGAGCGAAGATTCCAGGTACTAATGGTCGCGCAGAGGCCATCATCAGCCACATAGCGGCCCCTGCAGCCACCCCCAGGGCCTTTTACTTAACTTAAATTAATATGTAACATGGAAATCAAATTTTCTTCGTACCTCTAAATATTGTTGTTTGCAATTTTGAGTGCTATCAGAATCTTCATCTACTGAAATATCTATGTGGTTCATCGTCAATGAAACTTTTTGGTCTGAAAAATTAATTACAAAAGTCAAATTAAACAAAACCAAAGTAAAAGTATACAACAGAAAATAAAGATTGAATGCAATACTATAATAATTCCATAGTCCGCAATTTTTTAAAGACTATGACCATTAAACTCATACTAGCAACGGAAAAAAATAAAACATAATCACACATATATGGAAATAACAACAATTGTTTTTATTTCCATACGTGATTGTGGAGTTCTACAAACTTACCTCCGAAACAATAAAAAAATATATATATGAATATATATATTTGTTTTTCATTCAATGCCAACATTCTAAAGGCCCAAAATATGAATAAGATTCAATAAGACATATCTCAGAGATTTTAATTTAGCTAAATTTCAGTTAAAATTCAAAAACATATGTATACATGTATTTTCACGGGTGTTGGAAATGTTAGTATTAATTCTTTGGGGGTATAGGTCTTTTCATTTAAAAAATACAATCGAATTAGTATGTGGTAACCGTGCGTACGAGGCACATTGTATCGTTTATACTCGTAAACACCAACACAACAAAACGATGTGCATCGTACACGCGGCCTTCACATACTAATTCGATCGTCTTTCTTAAATGGAAAGACCTATAACCCGCGTCAAAATCTATCGCACTGCCTCTCATGACGGAAATTTATTAACAAGGCACCCTGAAGACGCCTGTTGTGATTCAAGCAAAATGTCGGTTGACGAATGATCCACCTGAGGATAGGATTTTGAAGCGGGTTACCCGCAAAGAAATTAATATTAACATATAGATACACATCCATACACATTGAGGTTGTGATCTGGCGATAAACTCATAGATTATTTTAAGATGAGAAAGGAAAGACACATAAACTCAAGCCCGGGTACAAGATATTTGATATGACAGCGAAGCTCACAAGACAAACGTAAGCGCAGATCACTATCCTCATCAGTCATTTTCCATCCCCTGCTGGATAATTAATAAAATTAATATTTTGGCTGCCACATATTTCTGCAGCAATCAATGATTTGTCTTGGACATTTTTGTTTCTTGAAAATTATAGTCAGACGTCTGAATGGCACTCCCAGTTTTGTTCTAAAAATATTTTTTTCAAATATGACATCTGCTACAAAGTTGGTGGTCCTAGGTAAACATAATTAAATTTTCAAATTCGCATGAATTGGATTTGATAGAACCGTAGATGTCTACACAATTTGTTCTTGAAAGTTAGACATACAGGAGGCAGTAAATTACAAACAATTATTCCATTTTACTGCGGAAGATTCAAATTCTCTCAACAAACGAGCCTTAAGTTGAAAATAATTCCATGGATGTAGGCCATAAAACCGAATTAAAGTCTTTTTAAAAATACTCCAAACCGATTGATTTATATTTATAAACTATTAAATTTGTAAGAGATTATTTCATTTTGTTAATGTTTTTAAGTATTGGTAGGTATGAGTAGCAAATTTAAAATAAATAAATTGTATTTACTCCCATGGTTTAGGGCTACAACATTATTATTACTATTTAAAAAGTTTCGTATTCAAATTTATAACATAATATTTTACTTTAATATTTAATAGTAAAATAATATTTTGAACGCTCCTCTAATTATAATTTTTTAATTAATTCTGTGTAATAAAATTCCAACAGCAGTAAATGATTATTTTCTTATAATCCTTATAAAGTAGCAAACTAAAAAAAATATTTACCTAGTCTTTCACCAATGATTGTCCATGTACAGTTTTCTCCGCCTTTTACAACACTTAAGCCAGAGTGGGATGTGATCATTCCCTCCGTCTCGGCTACGATTCTTGCCCCGCATGCCTGTACAAGGATGATACTGGGAATATTAAAATAATATTTTCCAGTTCTACATTATTTTATCATTATTCAGAGAGGAAAAACACAACAAATTAAAAAAATTATTCTCTGAAGTGAAAAACAGAAAACACATACAATGGGTACCGGTTTATCAAGATTGAAGGGAACGAAAAATCATCATGATGCAGAATATTTTGAGTTGAATATATTGCTCTCAAAATTCCGTAAAAAATCAATGTAGATTTTCTCATTAGCGACATCTGTGGGGATTTAGGGGAATGAAAATGGCTTTGTACAGGCCGCATGGAAAGGCGCTTACAACTCATATGTGAAAGCTCTCCACGCAATTTGAACATATATACAACTTCCAAAAAATAAATAAGCATGGTATATTCTATCATGGGTGGAAATGGCGAATGTTACAATTGTGTAAAGTGATCACTTAAGCCAACCATAAAGGTAGGTCATAAGTCCTATGTACACCCAAATGACTTCTATACCTACTTTCCCATAATAAATATAGTTTCGTCTCTGTGAGATATCTATAATATACATTAATTCATCATGATGAGCGATTTTATATATTTTTTAAAAGATACATAAATGTATGTTTTTTAAATACATAATTAAATAGTAATAAAATAAAAACCAATAAATAAGGATACCTACACCTTATCTGCTGTGTTTTAAATAGTTTTAGTTTAGAAAAATTATGGTCATTATTTTCATTTAATGCGCACGGAGTTCATTTTTGGATAGAATCTACGTAAATTATTATTGGTTATTTTAAGTTTTTAAAATAAACTATTTATAATCTTTTTAATTAGAATAATATTTATTACAGTAAATAGATAACTAAATTAATTGGGCTGTCATCAAATAACAATTATTCCATATAAATGGTTACAAGAATACAACACAACAAAAAACAATAAATTGAGGCAATTAATTTAGAAAAATACCTAAGCTTTATTTACCAAAAAAGATGACTATAAACACATAATTGTAACACGTAATTGTCTTTTAATTTGATAAAACCAATCACAATTGTTATCAATTTCACTTACTCAATTTATATATTAACTTTTCACAAATTATAAATAAATATTTGCTAACCATAGAGTATTTAGCTTTAAATCCCTTTGATGCATCTCTGTCATCTGATCTGAATTCAATCAACAATTGATTGGATGTAGAACTGAAATTGCCAAGGCCTGCCGGCATTTCTCCACACAAACTGCTTATTAATAAAGCCTTATCAGGTGATGGTCCATCATAAATCTAAAAACAAAAGTAAGTCATCAAACTCACATCAGCCCGAAAATTTGTAGGACTCTGTTATACAAGCAAAAAATAACCTGCAAGTAGTTGGTTGTTATCCAAAATAAATTCCAATATACTATAAAGAAAAATTATAAACATTATACAGTATAAACTCGTTAATTCGAAATTCAAGGGACCCAAAAAATAAATTTCGAATTATAGGGGCCCCCGTTAATTCGAAATTTTAGATACAAAAAAAAATCGCGGTGCGATTGTGAAATTCACCAAAAATCGTAAAACTCTTGAAAAACCGTTAATTTCGTTAAATTTATGTTTATATTTAAAGAAATCACTTTGAAAACGCAACATTTATTATGTTAATGTAAAGATCGCGGCATTTTGACATATTTGCTGTCCTCACTTGCGAAATAATTTTTGATTCCGCCTTTTTTCCAGCTCAAACCAACAATACACAGTTACTAGAAATACTATTGTCAATAAATGCGTGAAACAATAAGATAAGTCACTAATAACATCTTACAAAGAAAATTAAACATTTTAATAACACAAAACACAGTGAATAGAAAAAAATCGAACTAAAGACAAATTTAAGAACATGAAAAACAATTTAAAACGCGTTTAGGTATAAAGATTAGCGCAAATGCTGCAAACTAAACTATCTGCGCATATCAAGGCAGCCAACGGAAGAAAGCATACACAGAATTCCCCAATTTTAGGGATCGCAACACAATATGTATACAAAAGGGGCATTCCATAAGGTGCCGTGAATTAATTGCGAAATACGCCAAGAATCGTAAAACTCACGAAAAGCCATTAATTTTGTGAAAAATGTCTGTTTTTCATATTTCAAGAAATCATTTCGAAAACGCAATGTTATGCTTATAAAAAGATTTTATATATATATATAGAAGTTACTTCTGTTACATACAATAACGCTCGCGGAAACCTCAAGCAAAACATATATATATATATATATATATGTAACAAAAGGAACTTCTGGACTCCCGCGCGAGGGAGTTCCAGAAGTTCCTTTGTTACATACAATAACGCTGCGGAAACCTCAAGGCAAAACATATATATATATATATATATATATATGAGGTTTCCGCGAGCGTTATTGTATGTAACAAAAGTAACTTCTGGACTCCCTAGCGTTTTCTGTAAATGGTTTCCCTGAGAAGACCTAGGCCGACGTTTCGACACGGTATCACGTGCCATTGTCAAGGCTAAAAAGGCCTCAAAAGTTACGGACTAGCCGTACTTGTTCGCGGGTGACATGAAAGTCTCCCACCAATAATGCTCGCGGAAACCTCAAGCAAAACATATATATATTGTTACGTGGCGTGGCTCGCTCGAAATGAAATGTTCAAACTCGTAAAATAAATCTTTTATTCAACATTTCATTTTTTTTTCTTTTTTCAACTTTTATTCACTCACAACGCAATTCAATCTCTATTTTTTATTCAAACACAAAGAACCGCACCGCTTTTGTTTCGCTACTCGGGTAAGAACCCTTCCAAAATCTTCGCTTTCAAATCATGTTAGTTCGTTATTTCAACGACTGGGCCCGCCGTTCTGCGCATGCGCCTGCGCTTGTCTTCGGCTGTCAAATGTCAACAAATAGCTCGTTACAATATATATATATTTAGGTAGGAAGTAAACTATCTCGGTTGTCCCGCGTCAGATGGTCCTGAGAAGGACTGCTGAAGTTTTGAGCAGATCGCAGTACTCATCTTCAGAGAGGGACGACTCGTCACTGAAGCATCGCTCTTAAAAGTTTGTGAAAACACATAATTTAAGGCCAACAGTTCGGGGCAAAGTAAATTTCAATTCGTACAATTGGGTCGCAGTGTATGTCCAATTGCGCGGCTTCTCGTAATTCTGTCTGTAAGTGGAAGGTATGGGTATATATTTGGTTCTAATGGGTTTTTAATGAGTGTGATAATTATGTGTATAATATATTGAGCCAGGTGTTGCTATTGTATTAGGCTGTTAGTAGTGATGCAACGAATACGAATATTCGTATTCGCCGAATAGTAGACATTTACTGAATATTCGTATTCGACGAATGTCATCATGAATATTAAAAATAAACTGTTTATAACTGAACGCAACGCAAATTACGGTTTGGCTGTGCACTGTGTATCCGAACAGACATCCATTATCGGGATTCCCCTTACGTTGAACGAATGGATTTGTTGAGTTCTCAAATTCTCTTTTCTATGGAACTCAAGCTGTCAATTGTTATTTGTTTCTTGTTTCACAGCATAACATGAGTTCTTTCATCTAATTTTTTTGGATTTTTAAAAAGGTTAGGTGCTCATTACATGTAGTTTTTGTTTTGTAATACGTATTGTTCGTTCCATTTTATTTCCGTTGTGTGTAAAAGTGTTAACTCTTATAAAATAATTTCAAATTAAATCTAATAACATGACATCTCTCATATGCGTGAAAAAAGTGATATCTGGAAACATTTCGATAAGAAATCTGGTGTATTATTTTCGACCGCTGGGAATGTACAAATGGATAAAAGAAATTGCCTAAGGCCTGATAAGTTACAAATGCTGCGCTATTAGAACAAAAATTTGCCTGTGGTAATTTTTAATTATTAAATCTCTCAGTAAAAAAGAACAGTGGTTTATTACTTATTACCTTGTTGAATTATTCGTATTCATATTCGCTGAATAATAGGTTTGATATTCGTATTCGTATTCGCCGAATAGTAGGTTTGATATTCGTATTCGTGAAAGTAGTATTCGTTGCATCACCAGCTCTTAGGTCTTTTGTAAATTTCAATTGAGTCTCTATAAATCGTTGCCGTTTCATTATTTAGCAACCTTAGATGCTCTGTGAAAATCGATTTTACGAACATCTGTCAAAACGTGCTGTACTAGAGGTGACATGATTTTTTTTGTTTTTTACATGCATAGCATGTTCGGCTATTCTGGCAGATAGGAAATTAATGTCATCAAATTCTCTTATCTTAATAACTGTTGAGATTTCACCCAAAGTGTAAAGAATATTTTCTATAACAAATTAAATAAAGAAGACTCCCCAAAGTTTTTGCTACTAGCTACAAGACACGCTGTAAATATTATGCTTGAAGTGTTTGGTAAACCAGATATAGGATGCTAGTTAGCGCCCTTGAGTTGAAAGATGTTGATGAATGAAAAAAAAATTACGCTCCATATATATAAGTTATATATTATAAAGAAGAGTGTAGCGCATCCGTGGAAACAGCGTGATGGTAAGTTAATAAGTTAATACATATTTACTAATAAAGTGATAGTAAGTTAATTAGTCAGTATACATATACAAATAAAGTGACAGTAAGCTAATTAGTCATCACACATATACAAATAAAGTGATGGTAAGCTAATAAGTCAGTATACATATACAAATAAAGTGACAGTAAGCTAATTAGTCAGCATTCATATACAAATAAAGTGATGTTAGGTTAATTAGTTATTACATAATATTTGCTAATAAAAAGTACCTACATTTACGATATCTGAGCAGTTGTTTGACCAAGATCCAGCCAAGTCAAAGTCAATAAATGCTAAATTTATTAAATGTGAACTTGGCACCTCGATGAGCCAAAAGCATTCCAGGTTATGATCATAGTTAATGGGATAATTAGGAGAGGTGATCATTCCCTTTACACTTTTAAATTTGCCACCACATTCTGAAAAGTAAAAAGAAATATAATATACCACCACAAATAAAATATAATTCACCAAGAAATTTAATATGTAATGAGCATCTTATTATAAATGGCGACAAACAAAAATTTTTTTGTGTTGCCACGAAAAATGAATGAAAAGCAAACGTGAAATATAGCAATATCTATGCCTCATTCTTCGGAAGTAATATAATAACTTTATAATATTCAAACATATTTTAAAAGGTGTATTGAAAGATTAGTAGGATTCGTCAGATTGGACTTAAATAAGTGGAGTCCATGTCAGTTATTGATGGGGTTGGATAAATAACTTTTTTTATTATATTATGCTTTTTTAAACTCGCGCTATTGCTGTGTACTCAGTTTATTACTGAGGATGACGCAGTAAGTGTCGAAAACGTTATAATTAAAAAAAAACATTAAAGTGTTACAGTGAGAGGAAAACAATGTTATTATTTTTTAATTTCTTAAAAATCTATTACAATGAACTTTCAGAAAGTTTGTCATGATAATTTCAAAACATTGTTAATAAATAAAGAAGTTTATATAGTGAGCGTTATGATCTTGACAATTTTGACAGCCAGTACTGATTCATCTTTTGCTAATCTAAAGATAAAGTCATCTCTCCGCAATCTTATCCATTGGCCTACAACCCAACAACGCCATAACATTTTTTATCTCTACTTTATGATGTTCTTTTCTATCGTCACTCACCTCAGTACCTAAAACCTAAATTTAAATTACTTTAAAATTATTACTTAATCATGGCCTTCCACTCCGGACAGCTGACACTGTATCACTATCCATCCCCATTCTTAATACTGAACTATCCATCCCATTCATAATAGTGAACTCTTTAGCTCCTCATTCCCAGTGCAGTCGGCTGGGCTGTGTCAGTCAACTGCGCACAAATATTTATTTATTTATCTTAATTATTTAGTTCCACATATAATGTTGCTAATACATGATTTCACTCAAACATATTGCATTCCATCTAGTAATTTAAAAGTGTTTACAATAAAAAATTTGCACTCCTGTTTAAACCTCCTTATATTCAACGTGTTTTGAATCTCCTTTGGCAGGCTATCGAAGATTTTTAGACCTTTGTACATCATACAATTTTGTGAGGTGTTTTTCTTTTTCTTTGGTAGTCTTGTGTTGTCGCTTCCTCTTGTATTGTAAGAATGAAAATCCCTATTTAACCTCATCCTGTCATCAAAGCATTTGGGTACTATTCCACGTTTAATTTTAAATATTTGCACCAATACATTTTACTTTATTCTTTGATTTACTGATTCTAGTCCTACGGCATTATCTTGATAGAGCACGACCAATCCACCAAATACCTTGAATTTGAAACTTCTAGATCGCATGTCCAGTTTTAATGAATAAATCTTATTTTGATACAAAAAAAGTTGTACAAAATGCAAGAGAAGTTACGAAAAAATGTGCTCGGCGCCGTTGAATTTTGCGAAGGAGTTTTCCGAAGTAGGATTCTCCTGCACATTTGACCAGATTTTGTTATTTTTAATTAATTAAATTTTGTTATTTTGATACAAGTATATACTTTCATCATATGTATGCCTTGAACACTTAGATTGTAATGTACATATTATTGTATAAATTGAAAAAAAAAGAACAACGAATTGTCATTTAAACCTGCTGGTGAAAAAGACCTCTCGTAGTTATAGTGTGACAAAAATAAAATTCAGTGTGTGTACACTATAGTTAACTACAGTAGGGTGTAGTACAAAGTTCTGTAGTTAAGTACAAATTATGAAAATTATATGTTAATAGACTCTTTACTCTTCGCGGACGATATAGCGAGGCTGGCGCCCACAAAGGAGGACCTGCAAGAGTGGGTAGATTCCTTCAATGAAGAGTGCACTCAAGTAGGGATGAAGATTAGTACTGCCAAAACAGAGGTTATGGTCGTAGGAAGAGACCAAGACCAGTGCTCGATCAGCATACAAGGGACCCAGCTGAAGCAAGTCGAAAAATTCAAATACCTTGGGGTGGAATTTTCTAGCGACGGGAGGCAGGAAAGTGAAATAGATGGAAGAATCGGAGCTGGAGCCGGCGTTCTACGCTTTTTATACAGTGCGGCGATAAGAAAATCCGAATAGTGTCAAGGCAAAACTGACTGTCTTCAAATCTGTGTACAGGCCTACTCTAATATATGGCCATCAAATTTGTATCCTGACGGAGAGAGTGAGATCAAGGGTCCAGGCTGCCGAGATGAGTTTTCTAAGGGGGGTAGCGGGAGTCACACTGATGGACAGAGTGAGAAGTGCCGACATAAGGCACGCACTCGGCATGGAGCCCCTACTCCTGCACATAGAAAAATCACAACTGAGGTGTCTTGGACATGTGCTCAGAATGCCAGAGGAACGATTACCAAGAAGAATCCTCTTGGCAACCCCGGAGGGAAGACGGCCGGTGGGTCGACCCAGATTAAGCTGGGAGGGACAACAAAAAATTTACTTGAAAACAGTGTGGGTCTGGACTGGTTGACTCGAGCAGAAGCAGCGCAAGGCAGGGGATCATGGAAGCACCTTGTCGAGTCTTTGGGCCCCCGACCACCCTACTAGGAAATGGGGAAGAAGATGATGATGATGATATGTTACTTACTACTCAAAGTTGTTCTGTACGATGCACTGAATCCTCTCCCAGAATAAGAACTATCTGTCACAAATCTTACAAACATGTAGTTCCCAGTTGACCTCACAACAGTATGGTCTTCTTTATGTGAATGACAGATTTGGAGAAGTTGTTGCGAATCACCGGATGGTCCATTGTACACTTGTAACGAGTTAAACAGGCATTTCTCTTGGATTTCCATATCAATATCAATTATTTTCAGTTCAATAGATTTATCGAAACCAGCTTCAATAATCCATTCACAATTTTTATCATGGAATTTAGGGTATCCAGGTGAGGTGATCACCCCAGCAGGACGTGTTTGTATGCCTCCGCAACCTAGAATATAAATAAATATCTAAAACATATATAATATTGACACCAATATAATATCCCGTTGAGGTGTTTCCCTTTTATATTTGTGCACAAATAAATATTTAACTTTTAAATATGGATATTACTGTGTTTGCAATGAAATACATAGTGAATATTGCTACGTTGGCTATTTACATAATTGGATATTACTGTCATTGCTATAATGTTTCAGTCTAAAATCGACATCAACTCTCACGAGTATGTAGCGGCCATATTGTAACGTGACATTATATTGCTTCATACATACACACATTTATACAGGGTTATTTGGAACGCATTAATAACCTCGCAGGACTATATTCCTGCCTTGATTATGAGTCGAAAATGTTCAAGCTATTATGACCTAATATCGATAGTCATGGAGATATGCGACATCAATGTTTGCATTTTTTTTTCAATATTTCTGACTTATTTTTTGTAAAACGTTGGACTATCATTACAGTTACTTATATCTAATATGAAAAATTCATTTCCTTTAATACAAGTAAAATTAAATAATAGAAACCTTCAAATTCCAATTGGAAATTTTTCAGTGTTTTTATCATTTTATTTAACTTATATTGAAACAGATGAATTTTTCATAATTAACATAAAATACTGTAATAATAATCCAACATTTTACAAAAAAATGAGTCTTTTATGTCGCATATCTCCATAACTATTGATATTAGGTCTTGAACATTTTCGATTCATAATCAAGGTAGGAATACAGTCCTTCGAGGTTATTAATGTTTTACAAATAACCCTGTATAAATAAATAAATAAATATTCAACAACAAACAAAATATTTAGCTTCTGTTTGAAAAATTCTTTCACTTTTAACCTTCAATGTCAGATGGCGGTATGTTGTGGATTCGTGCAGCACGGAACATGAAGGGGCGTTGGCCGAATTTTGTCTTCTTTTTCGGCACCGAAACATTTCCCGATGTTGTGCTTCCGGTGTTTATGAATTCAGATAGTGTGTATGATAAAGAGTTTTTTTTTTTAAATAATTTTACTATTGAACTGGTGTATAGCTGTCTTGTGTCAAGCACTTGAAGGTCTCTGGGTGGGTCTTCAGAGTTATATCTAAATGGTTTCTTGTTTGTTACATGTATAACCCATATCTGAGACTTTATTGAAGGATTTATTATGGTTGGGGCCGCACCAACCCATGCACACTTGGCGTAGCTGAAAATACTTTGACGGAGTGCGTAATATATCACTTTTGAAAGACTGAGATTCATAAAGCTGTTTGGAGTTTTGAATGTATTGTTACGTGGCGTGGCTCGCTCGAAAAAATGAAATGGTACAACTCGTAAAATAAATCTTTTATTATCGCTTGTACATTATCTCTAACATTTTACAATCGCTCGCAACGCAAAAACTACACTATTTTTTTATTCAAATACAAAAGAATTGCTCTCTTTTGTTTTTCTACTCGGGTAAGAACCCTTCCATTTCTTCGCTATTTTTTTTTTTTAAATTAAATAGAGATGTGAACACGGAATACGTGTCACATCAATATTCTTACTATTTTCAAACTAAGCTAAACGCTTGTGCTATGAAAATAGGACTAACTTACTAGTCTGGAGTGAGGTTCGAACCCGCAACCTTTGGATCACGGGGCCAGTGTCCTAACCACAAGACCAACAAGCTACTCATTTATTTAATCATGTTAGTTCTTATTTCAACCACTGGGCATACCGGCCCGTCGTTCTGCGCATGTGACAGTTTTCTATGGAACTGTCAAATGTCAACGAACAGCTCGTTACAGTATGTATCGATTTTCTAACTTTGGAGCTTGAACATTCTATGTGCAGAGCCTTTTATTCCTTATATGTAGGTAATGTTTAAAAATATAGTTCTCATATGTAGTGTTTCTTGTGTTTGTGTTATATCTCTTACGTGCAATATTTAAATTTTATTTCTAATATATAGTCTTTCTAATGTTTTAACTTAAAAAAAACTGTACAGGTAGTTGCTTCAGAACAGACCTTGTCTAGTGAAGCAACTACCTTTGTATAAAATTACACAAAACAAAAAAATAAATAAATAAAATAAAAATAAAAAAAAGCTAATCTCTGAAAGTTCTCCACCGATTGCTTTGAAATTTTGGCACAACGTTGCATTCAAATATGAGGATGTTTTTGTATACCCAATTTGTTTTCATATACCTACCTACTATTAATTTATATAGATAAAAATGTAAATTTTCGATTGTCCAAAATCTTAAATCTTCTAAAATTCTTTAAAAACTATCGCTTTGAAATGTTGACACAACATAATGTTCAATTCGATTTCGCACAAAAAAGCGCCGGTACCTACCTGTAAATTGGTAAGAGACAAATATTTATAACGATATCAAAAAAATGCTTTTTTGTAAAACA
This sequence comes from Agrypnia vestita, assembly GCA_016648135.1. Taxonomy (NCBI): domain Eukaryota; kingdom Metazoa; phylum Arthropoda; class Insecta; order Trichoptera; family Phryganeidae; genus Agrypnia; species Agrypnia vestita. Next base: position 90,706 of record JADDOH010011731.1, read on the forward strand.
GCGCCATCTGCTGGACGTAAAAGCAACACACTATCATTCCTATTAAACTCAACGTCTGTCTGTCTGTTCTCTATACAAATCTACACCGTTTGTTCGATTCAACTCAAATTGTGTATACTTATTCCTTAGGACCCGGTGGGTAACATTGGCGACATTTCCCCTCTCCCCTTTTACCCCTCCCTCTCCCCATGATGTATTTTTAATGCAAATCTATACCGTTCGACCGATTGGACTCAAAATTTGCAAACTTATTCTTTAGGACCCGGCGAGTAACATAGGCAACACTTCTCACCTCCCTCTTTACCCTTTCCCACCCCTGATATATTTTCAATGCAAATCTGTACCGTTTGACCGATCTGATCCAAATTTTGCACACTTATTATTTAGGACCCGGCTGGTAACAAAGGCAAAATTTTCAGGTTTGTGTCCAGGGCCATAATATCGTAATACCCCAGATAACACAAACCTGAAGATTCTGAGTGGCCGTGAAAACCTAAGAACATTCTTAAAGGCAAAACTGACCAAACTTCAAACAACTCTCCTGTAAAATGGCCTTTTTGTAAATGTGTTAGTTTACATAAGGACCGTCGAAATAATTTGAAAGTAAAATGAGGTTGTATCAATATGAATATAAAGAAATAAACTCGTAACATACCATCAATAAGCCACTCGAGGCGAAAGCTTGACTGAAGTTGTAAATTGTCAGAATGGAAATGTACAAAAACATTATTATCCGACGATCTATACAGTGGGGGCAAATCATTTCCGCAAAACTTGACAGAGTAATTAAGATCTCGACCATCTTTTAGCTAAAAATCGTAGAAACAATGTTAATAGAAAATATTAGGTACAATATTATATTATACTATAATCATATAAACAAACACAGGTACAGTTGCCGGCAAACTTCATGAAATTCTTTGGCTAAGTGGGGGAATGCGCAGAAGACGAAATTTGGGTCTCGTTGGTAGAAAGGTAGATGCGCAAACGTCCCCCCACTACGCCGCATAATTTCAAGATGTTTGCCGGCTACTGTATAATAAAATTACTGCAGCTTTTTTTTTAGTATTTTAAAGAACAATTCCTGGTTTTTGACCCTGAGGGATTTTCATTTAATTATGATAAATTACATTTTTCTCACAAAGACAAAGCTATTTACATGGGAAAGTATGTATAGTCTTTTTTGGGCATTTATCTGTCGTAAGGTGGACGTAAGTGATCACTTTATACAATGTAACATTCACAAGTGATCACTTTATACAATGTAACATTCAATTCGCGAAAACGGCGCTATATAAGTTATCCAATTATTATTATGATCAACCACACATTTATCAAATTTGGAAAGTTGTATACAGTAGAACCTCGTTAATTCGAAATTCAAGGGACTCAAAGAAAAAAATTTGAATTAAGTGGAACCCCGTTAATTCGAAATTTAAGGTACAAAATAAATCGCGATCCGTTTGTGAAATTCCCCAAAAATCGTAAAAATCTTGTAAAATCCGTTAATTTTGTTAAATTTCTGCATATATCTAAAGAAATCATTTTGAAAACTCAATATTTATTACGTTAATGCAAATAATGTGACATTTCTATTGCCAAAGTACATATTGATATATTTTTTTGCTGTTCTCACACGTGAAAAAATCTTTTTTTTTTCATTTCCATCAACGAAACTAGATATTCGGTAAATATCTACTATTCGGCGAGTACGAATATTCGTACTCATTGCATCACTACTTGTAAGTTTTAAAAATTTCAAATTATGGAGAATTTCGAATTATCGGGGTTTTACTGTATATGGTATTTATGAATCTCGCTTACTTTATTTAATACAACCACGCTATCATCCTCTACACCGTTTGCCAGATCTGACCAAAATTTTGTATTATTCTTAGCACCCAGCGGAAAACATAGGCCACATCCCCCATTTCTCTTCATATATTATATCCTCTATGTAAGTCTACACTGCTTGACACATTTGACCCAAATTATCCATACTTGTTTTTGTGAAAAATGAGGGTGCCATTTGCCCTCCTTCCAAGATTTAAACGTAACGCACTCTGAGTTAAGTTTAATACTATTCATTACAAATTTTGCAGAGTTACTCATTAGCAGCTTTCGGAAAAAAAATCCCCTCCTATCCATACCAGTCCCTCCGCTTGAAATAATTGTGCATCCAAATTTGATTGAAAGCCATCAAATATATTTTGAACAATTACCTTTATGACCCTGCGGGAAAAATATACACCATCCCTGCTCCCTTTGATTACCCCTCCCCCTCCCTAATACAAATGATTATCTAGAAGTCAGTAACTCGAATAGATATACATATGTATCTAAGTATCTATATATTAATTACTTCAAGCAATGTCGTACGTTTCTGCATTTGGATGATGATTTTTATTTGTATACAATAATTTTGACGCGGTTCTCATTGGGTTGTGTGGCACAGCGGATGAACTTCTGACTGCGGATCAGAAGGTGCCGCGTTCGAATCCTGGCAGGATCGAATTTTTTTTTACGGTCGAGAATATTTTTTTTGTCGAAATTTTAATAACAAATAATTTTTTTATGTAACAAACCAAATTAAACAAAGATAAATTTTTTATAATGTTGTATAAAAGTAATCAACACTGCGAGAAGAGAAGAGAGTAGGTACCTACCTATCGAACTATGGTTTATTCCGCTCTGACTTATTAATCGAATTAATTAATAAATTTTGAATAAATACTTTGTCTTAATTATATCTAAACTACCCGTAATTAAAAGTGGAAATTTACCAGATACAATTGACCGCGAAGCGGCTGACATAGGCATAGGTAAACAATTGTGTTTGCTGCACAGAAAACACATTTGGCCGCAAAGCGGCCACAATAGCAAAAATGGAAGTTTGCCAGATACAATTGGCCGCGAAGCGGCTGATGTAGGCATAGGTAAACAATTTTGTTTGCTACACAGCAAACACAATTGGCCGCGCAGCGGCTATCGCTGGCCGCGGAGCGGCCATCATTGGCCGCAAAGCGGCCACAATAGCCGCCCGCAGGTCCTAGCCGTCCGAAGCCGTTTGCTTTCCTGCTAGTACAATTGAATACACGTCCGACTGTGTACTCAAACATAACATTCTGTAACCCTTTGCCAAGGATCAAGGATTTTGTAGCCTCAATGGGCATAGTTACAGGATTTTTTCCATATTTTACTTGACATGAGAACTCAACCCCATCTATTTTAATTTTTTACAGTAATTGTCCCTTTTCTTTTTTTTAAAAAAAAATCTAATTACTTTTCTGTTCTGCTAGGTCAAAATTTGTGTTGAGAATTGAGACTGGCAAAATTTTCCAAAATGTTAAAAATATATTGGATCATTCTGTGTGTGGTCTTCTGGGATATTCTGCATGTATATCTGACCTCTCTGGCCAACGTTTCGGATCTCATTGCAGGGTCCATTATCAGGACTGATGCGTGGGCAAACATCAGCCCCGGTGAAGGACCCTTCAATGGGATCCGAAACGTCGGCCAGAGAGGTCAGATATACACTTATAGAATAATATAATATAACATATAGACATAATGTCACAGAAAACTATAAATAAAAATTTAATTTGATACCTTTCCGTACAAAAATGTGATACAAAATAAAATTGAAACTGTCAGAAAAATGCTCAGAGTCGTTGAATTCCACTCGCATTTCCAGACGATCGCCTTAATTTAAGTTTCTTGGCCTTTGAGAAATGTTGTGGAAACGTTCAAGTGAACGATAGGGAATTTTTATATGTTTATTAAATTTTTATTTTTACCAAATAGAATCTTGATAATTATTATATCAATCATTTGGTGGTTTTCCAAAAGTAAAATACAATAGTACAGATCCAAACCAAAATTTCACTTCACAACACTCTACCGGACAATCCATCCACCTCCCTCCAAGATCAAAATAGAAACATCATTATTATTTATAAACTTGCAAAACAATAGTACTCCTCCCCTCACAAACTCACTTTTAACTCAAACCGTAACCCAGGCAACACCGGGTACGAACGTGTAGTTGTAATATGCCCGAAACTGATGTAAAATGAATAGAGTACCTCAACGTAATTAAATCGACAGGAAGTATCAGATTCATTTAATTCTGCCGAGAAATTTTTGTCACTCGTCTGATAACTGTAGCTTGACAAATCTGATAGAATCCGATGATTTCGTCTTGGCAATTCAAAATGACTAAATGTTACGTTGATTTGGTTTCCTTTGGGAACAAATATTCTCCAGGTGCAGTCCGTGTTGTCTGGAGAGGGTGAAGGGAAATTTGGACTTTCTATAACCCCTGCATTGCCAGTCAACTTTCTTTCGCAGACTGAAAAAAAAATTGTGTTTGAAAAAAAGAAAAAATATATAATACTCTTCTGTGTGTAGTTTTCTGGGATATTCTGCCCTGTATATGTGACCAGATGATGGACCCTGCAATGGGATCCGAAACGTCAGCCAGAGTGGTCACATTTACACGGCAAAGTATCCCAGAAAACTACACACAGAAGATTCTGAACGGCCGTGACAACCTGAAAACATTTTTATATACAAATTAAGAAATTTTATTATATTAGAACCTCGTTAATTCAAAAGTCAAGTGACCCAAAAAACTTATTTCGAATTATGCGGAAATTTAAGGTACAAAATAAAAATCGCAATGCGATTGCGAAATAAACCAAAAATCGTAAGACTCATAAAAAAATGCATGAATTTTGTGAAAAACAAAATTGCATATTCCAAGAAATCATTTCAAAAACAATACAAATATTGCGGCCATTTATATTACTAAAGTACCCGATATTAAAATATTTGTTGTTCTCATTTGTGAAAATAATCAAAATATTTGTTTCAATTTTGTCAAATTTCAATTATTTTATTTAATTTTGAATTATGTAAACCAAAATGTATTAATTTACGGAGCAAGGGGCTTAAAATTATTTTGAATTGCAAACTACCCGAGTTTTTGAATTATCGGGGTAAATCTACTACGAAATTAGCATTTTGGAACTTGTGGCTTTTAAAAATTTTGAATTATCGGGGTTGAATTAATTACGTTTTACTGTATCAGGGAATAATATTTCAAGTATAACATTGGACACGAAAAAACATTACAAGATTCCATCGATAAAATAATAAGTAAATGTCGGTTAACCTCTTGGAAATGTGTGTTACGTGTCATCTTTTCTAATTCTTTAGTTATCGATAGAAAATTATTGATGGAATATATTTTACCAGTATTGTAATTAATCATAAAACCATGTCCAGCGTGGAAGCCATCAGAGTGGAATTTAATTAATACATTGTTAGTTTTAGAGATTACGGAGCCAAGTGTACAGAATCGGCCTAAACTGCCAGATGCTCTGGAAGAACCGTCGAAAATCTAAAAATTAAATGTGATAAAAATAATTATTACGCAATCAAACTAATTAAAAATATCCAGCGTCAATCTATATTTATTTAAGTTTCAAATAAAGTGTTTACCTCTACATAATCAGAGATGCATCCTTGACTTTCTAAATCTATATCAGCGAGTACAAGTTGAATAACCGAACCAGCACTCGTGTAGATCTTCCAGTAGCACTCTGCATTATGTCCGTAATTTTGGGGATAGTTGGGCGATATGATGCTACCCTGAGAACTTGTTAGAATACCACCACAGCCTGAAAGAATATCAACATGTATACAGTATAACTGATAACCCCCAACACAGTGCGTTGTGAGGACTATGTAAGGTGTACACTGTCATAGTGTGTTTAAAATTTTTGTTAATATCGTTAGTAGTGGTAGTAATTAAATTAAATTATTTTGGCTTTTTCTATTCATTCCTCGCCTAGTCCGATGGGTTGTCTGTACATTAAAAAAAAACCTACATAAATTAAACCGTAAATTATTTTCTTTTGGCTGAGCTACTAAACCTGAAGGGTATGTCAATATACAGATTCTCAAAACAACTAGAGTGGAAGAGATTATTTAGTGCCAGTTAGTTCAATCTTGTCTTCATATCAATTTTACATAAACCGCTTACTGTTACGGATATATCAAATTTTACCACTCTGTACTGCCCCAATAATGCGCAACTATCGCAATATTTATAGTTTATTAAATGCAGTATTCATAGCAATTCTAAAAGTATACGAATCAATTAAGACGGTGGCAAAGAAGAAATGTGGCAAAACATTTATCTCACTCCACGATCCATTCCTCAGAATACCTTCACCGAGCCGATGCACCTGCACGACGTGTGGAAAGGTGGTTCAAGGTTGGGATTCCTCAGCTGTGATGAACCTCGTCCTCACAATGAGCGACTGCCATAAATGATTATTGTCTGGTATCAATAATTGATACATATCATTGTAATTGAGAATAGCAATGGTAAGCATCAAACGTTGGCAAAGTATGTATTCAAAAAAAATATTGATTATTTTATTTGTATATATCTACTTTTATGTGAGTTTTTTTTTCACCAACATGTTTCAGAAATTACCATTCCATCATCAGGGTGCTGTATAACTGTCAAAAAATTCGAATGAAATGTCTTTTGTTCCTTGTTTTTCCAAATTATTTTTAAAACATATTATTACTGAAGTTCTTGATTACTCGCAATTATTGGAAAAATCCAAAAATTATTTCCAATAATTGCGAGTAATCAAGAACTTCAGTAATAATATTTTTTTTAATAATTTGGAAAAACAAGGAACAAAAGACATTTCATTCGAATTTTTTGACAGTTATACAGCACCCTGATGGAATGATAATTTCTGAAACATGTTGGTGAAAAAAAAACTCACATAAAAGTAGATATATACAAATAAAATAATTAATTTGTTTAAAAATATGAATCTACAATGTTGCTCAACAAATTTAAAAAAAAAGTATGTATTCCTTGAAAATTTTAAATATATGTATCATTCTTGAGAGTTTTCTGGTTTTTCTTTTTTCTATCTTATAAATCTATTTTTGGGTGGATATATATTTTTGGCCTATTTTTTACAGTGGCCTTTTCATTATCAATCATAGGTAGACATAACATATATATGTACATGGAAAACAAGACATAGTTAATTCAAAACTAAATGAAACATTAAAAAAACAATTATTGTATCTATGCAGTACATAGTAGGGCTATAGTTACCAATGTTCAAGTTGCACCAATTTTGTAAAAAAAAAAATCTCTAGCGTAATAAAGGGTCCTGATTACATAAATGATGTAAAATTTTGACGCAAGCAAGTTTAAAAGCAGTTATTTTAATTTTAAAAATGATACATTTTTGACACTTCACGCCATAGATGCCCATACAAATTATATGTTTTTGCCGTTTTATTCATAGAAAATGACGCATTAACTTAGAAAATCAGCCTTTTCCTTTGAATTTTTACATGTCTCTATGGATAAGTATTTGAATCATTGAATAATTGTCTATAGTTCGCATATCGTACAGATAAATACAAAAAAGATCTGTCAAACTTACTAAGGAAATCATTACGATTTTTAAATTGGAATAACTGCTTTTAAATTTGCTTGTGAAAAAATTTTACATCATTTATGTAACCAGGACCTTATTAGGCTAAGGAAAAAAAAATTACAAAATTGGTGCAACTTTGACATTGGTAATTTATTCCCAGAAGAATCTCACAATAGAATCAAATAGTAGAATCTCGTTAATTCGATATTCAAGGGACCCAAAAAAAATTAGAATGATGCCGAACCCCATTGATTTAAAGCTATAAAAAAAATCGCGATGCGATTGCAAAATACGCCAAAAATCGTAAAACTCATGAAGAAAGGCATTCATAATGTGAAAATTTTCATTAATTTTGTGAAAAACATCTGCATTTTTGCATATTTTAAGAAATTATTTCGAAAACGCAATATTTTTAATGCTAATATAATGATTGGGTCATTTTTACTCCCTTTCTTTTAACTCGTGGCGTCTGCTTGTTTGCCGAAAAGATTTTAGATCGATCTTTAACCCTTTTCCCGTGAGCCAATCGAGCTGAAACTTCGCAGGAAGACTGGCGCGGCGACGATAAAAATGATCTAACAAATTTTCGTTTAAATTTTTTGAATTATTATAGTATAATTTTGGATTTATCGAAATTTACATACCAATGATAAAGGAGCCCGACGCGTGGGAAGGCGCGAAACCTGTTTCAACTAATCTGACTCGAGCTGTGGGTCGATCAGTCAGCTATATGTTGATAGAATATCAAATTGGAAACAATACAAATGAGAAAGGGAGTACCTTTAATAAAATCTTTGTTTTTATGGGTTAGTTTTTATTATTACTAATGTACCCAATAGTGACATATTTGTTTTTCTCACTTGCAAAATTTCAAAATATTTTTTCAATTTATCAAATTTAAAAAAAAATCAAATTATGTATTGTATGTAAAAAGTATTGATTTATGGCGCAAGGGACTAAAATTTATTTAGAATTACGAATTACTGGGGTTATTGAATGATCAGAAATTAACATTTTGGGACTTTCGGGTTTTAAAAATTTCGAATTATCAGGGTTCGAATTAACGGGGTTTTACTGTATTATGTTACACATGTTTAAATAAGTTATTTCAACCTGTTGAAGTGCTGTCCCATGTTATTTGGAACCCACTGAACATTCCAAATATATCAGAATAAAAATGGAGAAAAAGTGCATTTGTCATTGAAGGTATTGTCTTCGGAATGTCAGTCCCACAATATTTTCCTATTAATGGTGCATTTTCATATCCGCCATTCCTAAAAAAAATAAATTATTGTCACACTTTTTGTGGGTAAAAACAAAGGTTACATTGTTTTGCAAAACCTATGTTTTAACCTAATTTTTTTTTAATTAAAACAATGTTTACATTTTATCAAGGCTGGGATGGATAGGATTTCTAGGGAAGAAATGTGGCATATTTTTTTTTTGTATAGAGAACAGACAGACAGACAGACACACATTGAGTTTTATAGGTATAGATAGATACAGAGAATAAATAATTAACAAATATTTCAAACCAGTTAATAAAAATATACTGAGAAACATATCGTATGAATGATTGTTAAGTTCAAAAAAGAGAGTCTTATCATATTGTATAAACATAACTCAACAAATTCCTTCATTATAAATTCAATAGAATATTGGGCTGAGGTTGAAAATGCTTAGTATTCTTAAAAGTCTGAGTAGTTATTGGTGACTTACTGTTTCAGTGTTTATGTGTTTAGACAGACAGCGTGTAAATAGCCATCCACTTGGTGAATTTAATATTCAATTAATACCTCTCAATATGATAATCGTGCAAAAAAATGTCAAATTACGTTTCCTCTCTCTGAAAACCATACATGAGTAAACCAAATAATATGCCTTCAAATGATCACTGACCTGCGGATAAACTATTTATCCTCTTCAACTTCTAAGACAGTCGAAAATCGTCTGGTCACAAAATCTTCGTGGCGTCCTTTTTAAACAGATATCTTGAGAAGTCTTTGATAGTTCTTCCATGTCACAAATAACACGTGAAAGAATATAAACTGGTGAAATCCCGGAAAAAATATGATTACAATATTTACTAATCAATATTTTCCGTTCATCCGGTGCGAAAAAATGCACATTCCAGCGGAAGAAAAACGAGGGCAATTTTTTTTTCAAATATGTTTCTTCACGCTCACAGTCTCGTTTGAACTCCGCGTGCGCAGGCTGACTAACGCCATCTAACGTCAAGTTTTAGCCTCACAGAAACAGCGCCATTTATTGGAAAAACTCGAAATATGCCTCCAGGAAAGGTTATTATATTTTTTAATAGATATTAAATTAATTATCATTTTGAGAGGTATATACATTTGTCTATTATATCGCTTTACCACTTACTCTAAAATAAGGAATGTATCAGATCACATTCAGAAACTGAATGATTCATATATGTATGTATATAATTTAATTTTACGATGAATTCAGTTTAGCAGGCATCTAACCTTATTTCCAAATAATCTCTAGAACAATCAGAGAATGGCCCCAATTCGAATTTTGATATATTCAGCATAATTTGCTGTCCTTCTGGAACCTTAATAATCCATTTGCAATCTTTTATCGGAAGGTACCTGTAAAGCCGACGCGGAGATGAAATTTCACCATGAGATGACGTAAATGTGCCTCCACAAACTGCAAAAAGAAGGAAGAAAATAAAAAAAGAAATTTACTTAAAAAGAAGTCAATAGTTAACTAAACTTTCAATACCTTTGCGTACGTCTGAAAATATGTACGACATTGAAAAACCATTTGCTACTTGGGTTTCATCCGATTGAAAAATAATGGTGAGCATATTGGTGAGACTCGTCAGTGCTGGAGGTGGCGTGCTTCCGCAATATCTGAACAAAAAAGTACCAAGAAAAATAAAAAAATTCATAATTTCAAAGAATAATTTCTTTCCATGACTAAACGAAGGTTTCAAAAGCAATACTATTCAATTGACATGTTTGAAAATATTAATCCGGTGAAGGTGGCAGCTTTAAAGTTGATAAGCTCTTGAAAATATTTCTCTATGTTTTAGTAACATTTTATCGAAAGTATATGTATTTTTGCAGTTTTACTTTTGAATCCCTCGAATATGGATAATAGAAAAACATGAGAACAAACATGTCGGCGGTGTAACGTAGGTCTACATGTCACAGAAAATATTTAATATCTACCTTGTTTACCAAAACTAATACGTCATAATTTTTGTAATCATCAAATAGAATTTTTCACACCAAAATGACTAAATTAAATTGTTATGAATGTACGAATTTTTAAATTAAAAAACATTTATTCATTACTCTCGTATTTTCAGCCAGTGAGTAGAGGAGATCAGAATATCGCACGTCGCAGTTTAATTGAGTAAGAAAGATCACAACAATACCACACATTTCATGTAGGACTGATTAGACCATTTAGATTCACCACTAATTTCTAAAGGTGTCATCCAAAAGTCATAAATGCCTACTGGGTTAGTAATCGCCAAATAAGGTGGACTGTTGTAAATCTAAGACTTGTCCATTTTTAATCACCAAAATAACTATCATTATTTTCAGAATAGATTTGATTGTATATAGATAGAAGAACTAGTATTAACATTGATATGTGCGCCTAGTCTGAGTCGAAAACATCATACCCCCCCCCCCACCCAACTATCTGAGATGCATTAAAATAACTCAATTATTGTTATAATTTTTCTCATTAAACTAAATAAAAATTTGAGACACATTAAAATAATAAAATTGCTTAAGAAACTTAAGACTTATTTAATTAAACAGTAATGTACAGACCTTCCCAAAAATTGAGATTTTCTGGTAACGGTATTGTTATCAAAAATTTCAACAAAATCATCATTGCAATTATTTGAATCTTCCAAATCAAATGCCGTCCATGTGATTTGTATTACAAATCCTGGAGGTGCTGATAAAACCCAAATACATTTCATATGATTGCTGTAGAATGGATCCAGTCTTGTATTAGGATATTCTATGATCCCTGAAATATCCTTTAGAATTCCTCCACACTCTGAAACCAAATGTGCATTATTCTTGGTAGGATGTTAAAAACAATGCAGTTATTTCGCTTTAAAATTTTCTACTCATAATCAAGGCAGGAATATAGTCCTGCGAAGTTTTAATATTTTCCAAATAACCCTGTATATAAGGAAGAAATCCCGACAATTTCTCACTTAAGCTAGGCCTATTCTGGAGAAATTGCCTCACATTTTAATGTATTTTCTGTGTTTTAATGTAAAATACTATAAACAGTATAAACGCAAGAGCAAAAGCAATAAACATCACAAAATAAATCAATATAAAAAAACGTTAGTAATATCAACAGTATTAAAAAACTGAATAAAATAAACAATTCAAAGGAAACAGTATAAAAAAAACTTAAGTAAAATAACATTTGTGATAAAATCACATTTTTTTCATGCTCATTTTAATGGATTTTTTAAAATAAAAATTATTTGAAAGGTAAAACATTATTATTGCATATTTAACTTTCACACAAAGCAGAAAAGTTCCCCTTCGAATTCTCTACACCTACCCCTACCCCCTCTCACTCACCTAACACCCACCAAAGTTGTGGTTCTGCCTCTTTTTCTCATCAATGCTTTTATCATTGTTTGTATTTCTGTTTTTAATTAGTATATAATATATTCAACCCTGATGAAGGCTCAACTCTGAGCCGAAAGTAGTTGGAATTATTCAATAAAGTAGTGTCAAACAAAGTGTTATTTTATTTTAAATACACATATTATTATTATGTATTTGGGTATTATTATTTTCTACAGCCCTTGGATAAAATTAAACCAGTAAATATGACAGCAAGAAGAATTAAAGAAAATAAAATATTGCAATTAACCTTTATCTATCGTTGTATAATTGGCAAAGAAACCAGTGACAGACACAGAACTATCAGTGTTATCAGTGTTAAATTCTATATATAGGTAATTGTGTGTCGAAACAATGTCTGCTGGCTTAAACTCACTTCCTCCACAAAATGTTCCAATTAACGCTGTATTTTCATCGTCTCCGTCAAACACCTAAAAAAATCATTTATGATTAACTATTTTAAAACAATTAAAGGCAATTGTGGTAATATACTTGATTACCCATACTTGTAATTCAAGCACGGTAACTCCGATAATTCGAAATTCACCATAATTCAAAATTTTTAAAACCCATAAGTCCCGAATTGTTAATTTCATAGTAGATTAAACCGGATAATTCAAAAACCCCAGTAATCCGTAATTTGAAATAATTTTTAGCTCCTTGTGCCATAAATCAATACATTTTAATTCACATAATTCAAAATTTTTTTGAAATTTGAAATAATTGAAAAAAGAATTGATCTTTTGCAAGTGCGAACAACAAATATGTCAATATCGGGTACTTTAGTAAAAGAAATGTCGCAATCTTTGTACAGTGTAATCTCGTTAATCCAAAATTCATGAAACCTAAATAAACATTTTCAATTATGCGGAACCCCGTTAATTCGAAATTTAAGGAACTAAAATATCATGATGCGATTGCGAAATTTGCCAAAAATGGTAAAAACTCATGAAAAAAGCCATTAATTTTGTGAAAATATTAATATTTTTGCATATTTCAAGAAATCATTTCGAAAAAGCAATATTCATTGTGCTAATACAAAGATTGCGACATTTCTGTTACTAACATATTGACGTATGGTAAAAACTTGTGAAAAAGGCCATTAATTTTGTGAAAATGTTTGTATTTTTGCATATTTCAAGAAATCATTTCGAAAAAGCAATACATATTTATTGTGCTAATTAGTAGTTCTTACTTCTCATTCAAAATCAAATCTCGAATCGTGTGATCTAAATGTATTTATTTATGGCATAAGGGACCAAAAATTATTTCAAATTACGAATTACAGGGGTTTTCCAATTATCAATATCTATGTTTTCTAATTATCAATATCCCAAAATGTTAATCTACTAGGAAATTAACATTTTGGGACTCGTGGGTTCAAAAAATGTAAAATTATCGGGGTTCGAGTTAATGGAGTTTTACTGTATTAGCATAATTAATATTGTGTTTACTAAATGAGTTCTTGAAATATGCAAAAAAAGAAATACTGACATTTTTCACAAAATTAATAGGTGTTTTGTAAGTTTTACATTTTTGTCGGATTTCACAAACGCATTGCAATTTTTTTTTTTGTACCTTGAATTTCGAATTAATGGGGTACCGCATACTTTTTGTCTTTTGGGTCCCTTGAACTTCAAATTAACAAGGTTCTATCTGAATGCACGCATGTACACATCACATCAATATTCTTACTATTTTTCAAATAAAACCAAGCTGCTTTATGATAGTGTATAAGCTTCTAGTTTCTTAGGATTATGGTTGATTCGATAATACCTTAACATTGTCATTCGAGCAGACTGGATAGCTGTGTTCTTCAATGTCGAAATCTATAAATGATAGGTGAATAGCCTTTCCAACAGGCAAACTTATTACATATGCACATTTTATGTTATTGGGGTACTCGTTTGGATAACCAGGTGATTTTATAACGCCATCTCTGCTGCTGAAAACTTCATGGCAAACTGAAAAAAAAAAAAAAAAAATTTTTCTCAAACTTCATATATAAAATTCTTTAACACACTCATAAAATTATGTCATTAAAAAATTTACTAAAAAAATACAAATAATTTTCATTTAATGAGGAAATCCAATATGTTTGGTAATACATATTAAATTACACTTTCGAGGTAAATGAATAAGTGTCAATTAAAAACAAACAACATTTTGTTATATAAATTTAACAAAAAAAAGTAATCTGGACATATTAACTGGGGCACCGGAAACAAAACTAACCTAAACAGACTCCAACGACAGCAAAACAAAATACTAAAAATGGTCTATGATCTGAAATACCGGACACCAACTGAAACTGTGTATCGTATAACACAACAATTAAACATCGAAAGCATTACAAAAATCGAAACACTTAAAATCATTCACAGATTAGCAATCGGCGAAATACAAAACGAAGACATAAAATTACACAAAATAAACGAAAAATACCAACACAACACTAGAATGTCTCAAAACTATCACATAACACACGCCAAAACAAAAACAGGACAATCCTGACCAATTTGCAACGGATTAAAACTATACAATGACCTGCCAGGCACAACAGACCAAACAACTGACCACTGACAAATTCAAAACAGATGTGACAAAAATGCTAAAACTCGGCCAACTATAAAAAAATAATTTTGTATCTAAACTATATTATTATTATATTCCTATATTGAATCATGTAAAAATGTTATCCATAAACCTTTTAGGTTTCTATTATATTTTAAATAAATAATAATAATAATAAAAAATAAATGTAGAAGATAATTAATATTCACCAGTTTCATATTCTATTCGAAAACCATCCGAGGTGACGGTGGAGTCAGATTTAAACACAATCATCAGCTTATTCGAGGATGATATAATATTAGGTGGCACTGTCTTTCCACAATATTTTCCAATCAATTTAGATTGCTGAGAATCTCCGTCATAAATCTGTAGAAATGTTAGAAAATTAAATGTTTTGCATTTAAGGTATGTAAGGTAGCTATTATTAAACATAAACATAATAATGATGTCGGTAAAATAACTTACTGCCAAGTAGTCATAATTACACACCAAAGTTTCCTCAAGATCAAAGGAGATGAAGTTTAGTTTAATCTTAGTTCCAATTGGCAACTGAATTTTGTATTCGCAGAAAACATTGGGAATGTATTGTCCATTACGTTCAGGTGGGGTAATTTCACCCCTGTCTTGGAAATAATTTACTCCGCACCCAGGTATACCTGAAGAAACAGGATATTATAACAAAAATAAATAAATACGTATCTACCAATTGAAATATTCAAAAAATATCTTATATTGTAAATATCATAAAATAATTCAATTAGAAATATTTATACATCTTTACATATAAAATATCTCTAATATATATGTACGTACAAGTACTTAAACTATCTACCAATTGAAATATTCAAAAATATCTTGTATTGTAAATATCATAAAATTATTCAATTAGAAATATGTATACATCTTTACACATAAAATAATATCTCTAATATATATGTATGTACAAGTACTTAAACTATAAAATCCTGAATCAAGTTAACCGGTCGTATGCCGGAGCTGAGATCTGCGCTCTCTAGACATGTATGCAAATTTGACCTATTTTACCTAGTTACTCTGTTTATGGGTTTTTATAGCTTATTATTGATTTTTGAATGAATGAACGAGTTCTTTTCGTCAGTAACCTCATTTTCTGCGAAAACTGGACAAAAAATCATTCCAAATGTCGTCTTCGAACCGCGCAGTAATCGTGTTATTTATCTGTTAAAAAAAGTGTTTTTTTTTAAATAAAAAAGTGTTATAATTAGGTATTTTGATATTCCTTGATATATTCAGAACGAAAATATTGAAATACAATATATTTAGTGTTATCGCTTCCATGGTTTTATTCGATAAACATATGTGTACATTTCTGACAGTAAATTTCGTTACTTATTTTCATAATTAATGAATAAGTAATTATTGCACAAGTATTTATTGAAATATAAGTAATTATTGAAGTCTGTATATTGAGAAACGAGAAACTGCAACTTCTTAGCGATTATTGTTGATTGTTACATGAATATAACCATCACAAAAAAGTGTCTAAAAAACAGCAATCGTGCGCTAAATTACGTACGGCCGGCATACGACCGGCTAAGAGGAAAAAATAAAACATGGATTCTCTGCATGATACCATTCTGTGGTAAAAATTTTGTTTCCAAATCAAAACGATCATTCTCCGGTATCACTGCACCGACTCACAAATTTTGTCATAGATAAAGAATAAAACAGGCATTTAAAAAATAAGATTTGATTATTCTGGCTAAGCAACAAAATCAGTTTTAATTTTACGCACATACTCATCAACCCGGGAGAAGCCATCTCTATCTTGGATAGCTCGCAGTAGCTCTTCGACTCTTCTTATCCCGGTCCATTCTCGAATATTTCTAAGCCAGGACAGCTGTTTTCTTCTGACTCCTCTGCAGCCTCCAATCTTCCCTTCGGCAACCGACTGAAGTAGGGTACATTTCCCCCTCTCATTATGTGACCAAATTACGATATCTTACAGAGTTTTTTGTAAACAATTCTCAACTCAAAAACAACCCCCTAAATCTATTTTATTTTCTCAACTTAGTAATTCCTTTCTTTGGGTTTGATTATCCTTCTTTTTATAATGCAAGTTAATTTTTCTCCTTAACACCCAGGATAATCAAGAAAATACTGAAGTAATGTAATTTTAATTAACTCTGATAAAATTTATTGTCTTATACAGAAAACTATAGCACATAATAAAAAATATTGAAGTTATAAAATTTAAATAATATAAATGAATAATCTCACCGTCAACAACTGCATACGAAAGTTGAAATCCGTAGTCACTATGAGTCGCATCAGAATGAAAATGGACCAAGGCTTGCGGACCAGATGTGAGTAATGGCGGAGGGTGAGAAGTGTTACAATATTGACCCAATATATTGTCATTTACTGAAAGACCATCACGAATCTAGATAAATAATATAAAAACATTAATAATTTTATTGTAAAATTACATGGTTTCGTTTATCCATGTCAAAATTATTAAAATAAAATGTAATCCTGATACAGTAGAACCCCGTTAATTCGAAACTCGATAACTTAAAATTCTCCATAATTCAAAATTTTTAAAACCCACAAGTCCCAAAATGTACCTAAATTTCATAGGTAATTAAAACCGATAATTCGAAAACCCAGTAATTCAGAATTCGAAATAATTTATAACCCTTGTGCCATAAATCAATACATTTTAGTTTACATAATACAATTTTTTTTTAAATTTGACAAAATTGAAAAATAATATTTCGATATTTATCACAAGTGAGAACAACAAATATACTCAATATCGAGTACTTTAGTAATAGAAATATTGTATTCTTTGTATAGCATAGTAAATACTGCATTTTCAAAATAATTTCTTAAAATATCCAAAAATATTGATGTTTTTTCATAAAATTAATGGGTTTTACAATTTTTAGTGAATTTCACAATAGGTTAATATTACATTTTTTAATAAAAAAATCTTAACTTTGATTTAGAAAATACGTTTATGAAAAAGATTTTTTTTAATATGTTTATTAAAATTAAAAAAATGATTTTGAAAATCACGATTTAAAACTCCCGCCGAAACGCTTATTTTCGCAAGTGTCATGATTTGGCAGTTTTCATGTCAATCTGACTTTTACCATGTGAGAGCACATTCGTGTATATAGACATTCGTTCGTTTTTTTACAAAACAAGCCGGTTTTTTTGTATTTCATCCATGTCTGGGAAAAAGTATTGTAAATATTGTATGGTACCCAAATGTAGAAATTCTTCTTTGAAAACTCCCGATAAACTATTGAAATACAATGAAAAAGCTTCATTTTTTTTTTTTAAGGTATTATGTAGAATGTTTATTTATTTAAACCTGTATTTTCCTTTGACACTTTAAATTGTATAAAATAACACCTAAAACGAACGGTTACCATAGAAACCAAACAAATTACAGTGACAAACACCATAGATCACGTATATTTGCCTTTAATTCTTGCCAAACAACGTCACGACCAACCACAAGATTATTTTATTATAAAAATTATGAATGAAAACATTATCCCATACCATCCATCCTGAGTTACAAAATATAATTTATTTTTCTAAATCTATTTCATATATTTTCACAGATATCTGTAAAATGTGAAATTACCCTATTGCATTGCGTTTTTTTTAACCTTGAATTTCGAATTAATGGGGTTTCGCGTAATTCGAAATGTTTTTTTTTGGATCCCATGAATTTTTAATTGACGAGTTCCTACTGTAATATGTTTTATTAAGCCATGTATTCACTAGGGGACAAATTGTCCCTCAACAGATAGCGCGGCATTTCTACGTGCCGTGGCAACGTTGCCATGCGCACGGTACCCGGGCGTACTCACTGCAACATTCCGCGGAGCGTCAGTACCACGTGGTATGTTTACAAGTGAATACGCATGCGCTGTATCTGTCAAGATGACAATGCGGGGAAACGAAATCGTTCTAACTGATCGAGCTGTATCGATCGAAGATCGCATAGAATGTCCGTCCTTCTTTCTCTTTGCAGTAAATAATTTCGCATTCTCCTCTTTTTTCTCCTCTTACTTTTCGATAAACTCATTAACATAAACAAATACGCGGCTGTCATCATAATCTCATAGGGCGATATATTTCCGCGACGTCTGGAAAACAATAATTATTTGCAAAACCTCATTAATTTGAAATTGCGACCCAAAAAAACATTTCGAATTGCACGGAACCCCGTTTTCGCCAAATGAGATACCGCAGCTGTCAACATAACCTCACCGGATGACATTTCCGCGACAAGATATGCGAGTCCCGGTGTGTACACGTCAAATGACCGCGTCATTGTCCCCGAAACATGAGCGTAGATGTTGATGCGACATGCCGAGCGGAATGTTTCGCGATTTGTCCCCTAGTGAATACATGGCTTTATTCCGTTAAAATAAAAAAATAAGAAAATTAAATAATATTTTTTAAAGTACTTAATAAAAATATACCAGAACAAAATCAGCAGAACAATCGACATGTTCTTCTATTTGCATGGTGAAAAAATGTATTTGAATTCGTTTATCAATTGGCGCATTTATTCTCCAATAACAGTCCCTGCTTGGAGGATACTTTCCTGGCGATCCCGGGGACTTGATTATTCCATAATCAGCATTTTGTATATCACCCCCACAAATAGGATCTATACTGGTCCAGTGTAAGGAAAAACCATCACCGTTTATCGTGTGATCAGAACGGAACCACAAGTATAAAACATTCTGGGTAGATATTATATTTCCACCATTGGGCAAGCGGTCACCACAATATCTGCCGATATTGTGACTTGCTGAATTACGCCCATCATGAATCTAAAAAAAATACATTTGTCAAATTATAATTTATAAACAAAGTAAATTCACACAACTTTTGCACACAAATTGTGCGTGCTTATAGTGTCGATTCCACACCGTATCGAAATATAATTAGAAATATTTAATGCACCAGAAACTGCAAAAGCCTTAGGCCGGTCGCACTTTGGATACGAATTATTACGTACGTAATCGTATGACTATTTTCGTACATTGATTGCATTTTACATTGGTCACAATCAGTTACTTTTCGCATTTCTCCAATAGCGTTTGTGCCAAATGAATAATCTGTATCTTCTGGAAAACTCTCTTCTTACTCGTACGCTGCTACGGCGTCATCGGCATCGTAGAACCAAATGGGTGAACGAAATATAATATACTGGAAGGGATGAATTTGGCAAATTCCATCATATTATGGCAGACTTAAATAATGACAAATTTCATGACTATCTATCTAATAGATTCACAAATGCTGGGGAGAATCGAAATGCAACGAGAGCTCATAACATGGGAGAAATATTTAAAAGTTTTTGTTCGAAGTACATAATTATACCTTACTTACTATTTAACTTACAGGTATTTTTAGTTCTTTAGAGATTCTCCGCCATGATCTGCGCTGATGGTCACGCAGTTGAATCACTTTGGTCCCATAAACATTTGTGGTCATGTATCAAATTGACAAACTTTTCAATATCTATCGTACGAAATCGCAAAAATTTCCGAACAAATCCGGATCGTGTCGGACGTCACATCTATATGTGCGTACACACACTACTAAGTCGTGTAAACAAGTTAGTGACATATGCACTTATGGTTTAAATAAAAGTAGTGCCTACCTGTAACCAGTCATAGAGACATTCAACTGCCTGTTCCAGGTTGAATCGGATGAATGTTACATTCAAAACTTTGTTTGGCACTGTTAAAATAACCCAAGCACATTTTGAGTTATGATTATATGCAGTTATATTTGTTTCTGGATAAACAAGACTTCCTTCTTGTGCTTCCAATACTCCTCCGCAAGCTAGAATTATGTTTAAGAAATTACAAGAAGTATTGACACTAGTTTAGCAAAGCGGACAAGATAAAACAACATATTATACATATTACAAAAATACAATTACACATTGAAAATTGTACACGGTACCTGAGCCTTATATGAATATCCAACGCTGGGATTTTGTAAATTAAAAGACATGTAAGAAAAAAAATTCTAAAAAAAGAAAGAAGATAAATTCATATTAAGTTACCATTTAGTTCCTTTATTAAATTTATAAATAAGTCTTTCATCTAATATGTTTTGAAATAATTAAAACAAATAAGATGAAATGCTTAGAACACTAACAAAAAATATGATACCTTATTTTACGACATTTACACACATATTTTAAGAAACAAACTCTTATTTATAAACTTAAAATGTTATAAATTGTGATTATGTTTTTTTATACTCTATATAAATATGAAACTCACTTGCTACGTGACTTTCGCACGTGGAACCGGTATATTGACTTGTACATTCGCATCTATAACTCACGGTGATCATGTTTGAGATGCATGTCCCACCGTTGCCGCACGGGTTGGGAGAACATGGGTTCCTTAGCTGATCGCAGTTTTTACCTAAATGTATTAAAAAAATACACGGTTAGTAAAATAAACATTGAATAAAGACTGGTATTATATACCAAAATAAAATAATAATTAAAATACTATACTATACAACAGACGGCTTTAATTTTTGTTTTTATTTTACAAAATACAATATTAAAATCCAGTTGTTTAGTTTTGAAGCAGGCAGTTTATTTTGTAAAAACTTCTCATTAAACATTTAAGTAAAAAAACAGGTAAACTTTCATCACCCTCTAAATGGTTAGTGTTTAGTTAACATAATACCAAACTAAGAATTTTTAAAGTCTTAGAACTGGATTCTTGTAACTTTCATGCTTTTAAAAATATTTTGGATGGAAACATATACAGGACAGTTTAGATAGTCTTATTTTTGTAAGGGCTAACAACATAATCTGAACTCATTGTATAATATAAGAAACTTGGTTTGACTGCCTTTGGAGCAGTGAAAATGAGGATGAAACAAATTAATTACCTACATACATATCAACGACTCCTACGTATAATATCGTAACCCACAAATCGACGATTTTGAGTTTTTGTGTATTTCATATGAATTTAATTGTATCTTTAATTACAAGAGAGAAAAAAAAATTTTTAATAAAAAAACATTATTTACAGCAAAATATTTTTTTCTCTTTTTTGGAATCAAATATATAATAAAATACATATGAAATACACAAAAAACTCAAAATCGTCGATTTGTGGGTTAAGATATTATACGTAGGAGCCGTCGATATGTAAGAAATTAAATAATCAAGCAATGTATTGAATAACAATATTTTTACCAATAGGCAAATATACTATGTATAAAGATTTTTGTTATATCTTTCTTTGCGGTTGATTTTCATGGGGTTGGTATATGTATTTATTTTACATGTTTTTTGACACTTATTTGAAATGATACAAATTCTTTACTTTAGTATACGGGGATTTTAACTTGTTGAGGGCCAAAAAAATTCCAAAGCAACATATAGGCAAGGGCCGGAAATTTTCTGAATTTTTTGTGATTTTTCTTTTTACGAAAAAACCATGAAAACATGCGTATATTAAAAAAAAAACACACATTCATATTATTTTATCGTAAGTGTCGAAATGCAATGATTTTTTTATCATTTAAGTAAAAAAAATAATCTTTTTTTGAATTTCCATAATGTTGCCAGCGCAACATTTTCTGAAAAATAATAATTATTTTTTATTTGTTTATTAGAGACAACACTACTATTAATAATAATAATCTTCTTCTGTGTGGTATATTTTGTTGCACGGCACACGACGGAACATCGCACTCATAACACATAAATATGATACACTTTCACACACACACATATTTCAAATAAACGCAACAAAATTGCGTGTATTTTTGTTAATAAATCACTATTAGTATTCAATTGAATCATAAACCAACAAAAACTGACAAATATCGCAAAACATATCGTATATATTTGTATATACGTGTACAAATAAATCGAACACATTTGCGCATGACCTTGACGATGGAATATTTGAATTTCGATTGCACAACACGCGATCGGGGCGCCATCTATAACAATTCTATACGATTTTGACGACAGAAAAACTTCTGTTTTGATTGTTGATTTAAAATATAATCCGTGATGTTTTTGAGTTGAAAATGGAACGACAGGTCACAACAGGATTTCTCTATTGGGAAAAAATTACGTTTTTCAAATTCGATACGTGGCCGTCGATAAATAATTTATTTTGTGCCTGTCGCATACATGCGACGCGGCCCCTGGGGACAGTCGCACTCCGTCGCATATATGAGACGTGGCCCCAGGCTCATTAATATTCTAGAATTTTATTTTGGTTTCAGTTTATTGCCTCAGTAATGCGTTGTCGATTTCCACAATTATTTATAATTTCGTGTAGAAGTCTTTATTTTTTTAGATCTGCAAGTAATTTTTGTGATAATAATCAATTACATAAATAAAGTAAAATCTTACCTGTGTGACTAGATCTACATATACAAAGATATCCTTCAGGTATGTCGTGACAAATGCCATGAACGCAGGGGTTGGGAACGCAGTGGTTTGAAGTGAAACCTGACAGAGGTGGAGTCGAAGCTCCGCCAACAATAGGCCTGCAGCCATTTAGTCCATGACCAACTCCAGTATAACCAGCTCGGCATCTGCACTGCACATAGCTGGAGCTTATCACTGAAAGCATTATGCTGGAAGATTATTTCATCAAAACCTAGTTTCACTACGCAAATAACCTCACTCAATAGAGCACTAAAGTATTATAAGAGCAATGTAAGGTAGGTCAGTATAATCAGTCGTCACTTAACCGGTCATATGCCGGCCGTACGTAATGCGGAATGTACCCTGTCTGCCTCGCAATTTCGCGCACGATTGCTATTTTTTAGACACTTTTTTGTGATGGTTATATTCATGTAAAAATCAACAATAATCACTAAGAAGTTGCAGTTTCTGGTTTCTCAATATACGGACTTCAATAATTACTTATATTTCAATAAATACTTGTGCAATTATTACTTATTCATTAATTATGAAAATAAGTAACGAAATTTAGTGTCATAAATGTACGCACATGTTTATCGAGTAAAACCATAAAAGCAATAACACTAAAGATATTTTATTTCAATATTTTCATTCTAAATATATCAAGGAATACAAAATACTTATTTTTAACACTTTTTTTAAAAGATAAATAACACAATGAATGTGCGGTGAGAAGACGACATTTTGTTCGGCTTGCGTGGCAAATGAGGTTACTTGACAAATAGAATGCGTTCATTTATTCAAAAACATGAGATACAACCAATAATAAGCTTTAAAAACCCATAAAGGCAGGTAAAATAGGCCGATTTCACATACGTGTCTAGGGAGCGCAGATCTGTGCTCCGGCACATACAGGGTACAAAAGTAATAGCGCAGATCTATGCTCCGGCGTACGACCGGTTAACACCGCTTGCACTTGTGAGTGTTATCATATGCCCACCAACACATCGCCTCTGTACTAGAACCATCGGCTCTCTGTGTCCCATGGCTGAAGAGCAGGAAAGATATACTTAATTTTGTATATCACACCGTCTAACAATAAAACAGTGTTGGGTTAGTTTACCAACCAATTTGTTTAATGACCACGTTGGTGTATCAAACCTGATTGTTAAATGAACATTGGCTGTACTACAAATTTCACCAAATAACACGGAGCTGATTAAACTTTTCAGAATGGTACCAAAAGCACCACGGGTCTGTCCATATTTTTGAGAAAAATGCTAAAAGATAAGAGAAAGGAATATTTTCTAGTTAAGCGTCAAACGAGCTTTTAATGCGAGCTAGTAGATTGATACAGAAGCTAGCTAGTCCTAGAAATATATCAATAAATGAACATACTTGAATTTCCAATACAGTCAGCCAATGGATGACACCCACCATTGTTAACTTGGCAAATTCCAACAAACACACAAGTGATACCATCCCCGCTGTATCCTGGGGGGCAATTACCGCAGATCCTTGAACCCTGTGTGAGTTGTATGAGGGAAAACAATTGTATTCTTTTAGTAGGTGTATAGTTATAGTGCCACCACTATAACTTGGCGTGCGAGGGAAGGCGTCCCTGTCGCCTAACAGAAGTTGCCAGGATGTAAATTTATTACACAATACATAATGTACAGAATGTACGGTGTCGTAGTCTTTAATCCAGAAATTTGGTCGGGCAGCACTAAAGAAACCAAGCAATAATGGCAGCCGTTCTATCTGTCAAACTGTCAGACGGTAATATTGGTTCATTATTTGCTTTTTCAGCTTTGCAAAACTTTAATACTTCATTGGCAATTGTTCTTGCACCATCCCGGACTGTTTAGGATGTTTTGGACATAATAATTCAGTGTATATTGGTAATCAAGATGTCACAGCTCCCGAAATTGAACTGAATGACAGGGTGAGGGGTTACCGCCGGGTGCGGGCGGGGCGGGTTTTAGTTCCAAAGTCGCCGCACGCCAAGTTATTGTGGTCATGCTCTAATGCTAATAGACATCAATAGTCGATAGCTAATAGCAAATAGTAAAAATTTTAATAACAACCTAAAACCAAGTGTTTTGCTTAATCTGCTTAGCTAGAAAATAGTAAATTCACCAGAATTGAAAAAATGAGAAGAGCACTCAATTGAATGAAAATTAAAAAAAATATTTATAACGTTCTGATATTTGTACACAAAATTCTCAATAACAAAATGCCAAAATATTTTTTGAACAAAATTATTGTAAATAGTGATGTACATACATATAAAACCAGAAACAGGAATAGAATAAGATTACCATATAAGAAAAAAGTATATACACAGAATTGTCTAATGTACCTACAGAGGTGTAAAAATATATGATGAGATGCCAGAAAACATGAAGAATATAAATAAGAGTGATTTTAAAAACAAATGCTATAATTATTGTAAAAAAGTATAGAATTGTAAAGCGTACGATGTATTATTTATTATATTATAGATTGTAGGTAGCATAGATTAGATCATATTATGTATAAGATGTATTATATACTATATTATAGATTTTACCGTAGATTAAATTAGATGTAAATGTAAATATGTGGGTTATTATAGATAGTATATAAGTTATAGATTTAAAAATGTAAAGTTTAAAATATTAGTTAATATACGGGAGTGTAATATTAACTCGCATAAGAAATGAATAAAAAAAATAAAAAATGTCGTAAAAATTTTAAGTAAATATTAAATAGGGACGGATCAATGAGAAAACCCCGGTGGGCCAAGGGGCTTAATTTTTGTTTTTATTTTACAAAATATAATATTGAAATCCATCCGCTCGATACGACTAGTCAGCAATTAAAAAAGAATTCTGAAAAAGCTATAAATGTTATTGTGTCCTGCAATAAATCTTTTTTTTTTTTAAATATAGTGCATACTGAAAACAATAGCTCTGTGGGGTCAGGTGAAAGTAGATTGCTAAGTACTATTAACAACAGTGGACTGGAAGCTTTTGTGATAGGGTCATCATTATCCACCATCAGGGTCCCGATCCTGGTGATGGACTTTGCAATGGAATCCGAAATGTCGGTCAGAAAAATCATACACGCAGAATACCCCACAAAATTCCAACCAGATGATAAATACCTTTTTTAAATTAATAATAACACAGGTGTCACTACATTTACATAAAATGCGTTTTTAACACATATCAATCATGCTATTAGTTATTTTTCAATCATGTTACAAAAAATACCAATTACAGTGAAACACCGTTAATTCAAGCCCAGATAATTAAAAAAATTTTAACTTAATTTCAGTAAATTAAACCCGTTAAATCGAAAACCCTGGTAATTCGTAGTAATTTTTAGATTTTTGCACCATAAATCAACACATAATAATTTTATTAATTTTGAATTTTGTCAAGAAGTTATAAAAAACTAATAATGCGGGCAACTTTTTGTTTATACATATTATGTTGTAATCCCTAAAATTGAGGAATTTTATGCATGCTTTCTTCAATTGGCTGCCTTGATATGTGCGGATAGTTTTAGTTTGCGGCGTTTGCACCGATTCTTCGTACCTTAACGCGTTTAAAATTGTTTTTCATGGTTTTATTTTGTTCTCTTCAGTTTGATTATTTTTTCTAATAACTATGTTTGTATTGTCAAATATTAAAAATTTATTATTGACTTATCTTATTATTTCACATATTTTTTGGCGATTGTATTTCTAGTAATGGTGTTTTGTTTTTTGAGCCGGATAAAAGGCAAAATTGAAAGTTAATTTCGAGTGAAGAAGTCTTTCATAAATTAAATAGGCGATGAAATGATAGTAGGTGTCACTTATTTCATCTTTTGCCATTTTTTTAAGAATCTTGATAAGGCAAAATTAATAGATTCAACACATTGTTCCTATATCGTCTTCACCAAATGAGAGTTCATATATAAATTTGCCTCACTATAATTAAATTTGTTTAATTTAACTTATTATTATTATTAATATTATAAATATTAAAATAATTAATTAAATAAACAAAATTACTAAAGTGTTTATGCATTGAACAGATGGTGCAGTACTGCAGCCCCCGTTGTTAATTAGGCATTCATCAATGTCTGCACAGTAATATCCATTCCCATGATATCCTGAAAGAAATGTTCACGTCAAAAATAGGTCTATTTTGCTACATTCAACATATCATATTATATTTTAATGGCTTAAGAACGATGGACTAATGCTGGACTGAGCGTATCGATCTGAAAGGAGACTATGTTGAGAAATAAATAAATAAATTTATGCTTTGCCTTCTCTACCCCAAGCACATATCACACAGCCCTCGTAGTTACGGAGTTTGCATTTTCTTCTTCTTCTTACTTATTATCAATCAGATAATAAGTAAGCTTCTTACTTATTATCTGTAAAACGTTAGATTATCATGAAAATATCTTTAGGGGAGATTCAGGGTTCGTTGTTGATGTTTATTTTTCGACCCGAGAAAGGCTCCGAAGGCAAGTGAAGATGTATAGGTTACAGATATAAGTAAAATAACGAACGACGAAATAGATGACTCGCACAGTTCTGCCTGATGTTACGGCAGACACCGTTTTGCTATAGCATCACCCCCTAGCTTGACCTTTGTTCCAGTATATTTACGGTTAATGTAAACATTTTGCGATCTATGCGCTCGGTCAGACGAGATGTAAATGGCGCAAGATTGGACATTACTTATATTGAATGTTTATTAGCTTTAATACAAGTCAAATAAAATGATTAAAACATTGCAGACATATGAATCAAAAGCAGCGGAAATTGTCTTTAATTAGATTATAATATAATTAATAATAATAATTTTATAATATATTATTATTATTAAATTGTCAGATTTGATTGATTGGATTCTAATCTACCTGAGTTTAATTCAATATTATAGCTTACAATAATGAGTAAAATCAAATGGCTCTTATTAATAAAGTTTAATTAATCTAATAAAGTATAATTTAATTTGAAGATAAAAAAATTATATTACATATACAGGAGCCTTACATACATAAAAGAAATCTTATTAGCATTCTTCGCATTTGAATTTTCTGGGATTTCTACGACCTTTCTGGACATCGTTTCGGATCCCGTTGCAGGGTTCATCATCTGGGTCGAAACGTTGCCCAGAAATGTCGTAGAAATACTGCAGAATATCCCAGTAAACTCAAACCAGAAGACTGAATGGCCGTGAAAACCTAAAATATCAGTTTTATTTATTTTTTTGATAGAATCAAAATATAATTTTCAAGAATTCAAGGTTATTATTTTAAGATATAAGCCAGGAGAAAAATGTGATTTTATATTTCAGATGTGGGACGTGTCATTGAAAAATACAAAGTAAACAGAAATATAAATAAAACGAGATTTATAAAAATTAAAATAAAAACAAAAAAATGTAAAAGAAAGTTTTTTACCTCTTGGACACGATCCACAATGGAAGGATCCAGGAACATTTATACATGGTACAAAAGGGTGCATGGAACAAGAATGGTGATTCCCTTCACACTCGTTAATGTCTTCCTTACAAGCTGGGTTTATACCATTAGTTTTCCAACCCTTAAAATATTTGTTTAGCGTGAGACCATTTGATTCAGACATAATAAAAATATATATTTGTATTTAAGCGTTAATTTTTCTGTACTTATCAAGAGATTTTTCTTTTGAGTTTGATACAGAGAAAAGTTTCTCGATCTACATGTTTGCAAAATAAATTTTGTGAATTGAAATTTTTTTATAGTGGGTTCCTCATTTAAATAATTCCGTAAGTATGCAATAAAAAGTTCAATAGAGACTTGCGTCAATGTAATTCAATTCATTTGATTTATTTTTTTATATAACATTTACATTACAAACGTAAATTTAATTCGTAAATGTTATAAATAAGTTAGAAATATATAAACAAGAAAAATAAATATTAAACATATATAAAATCATTCATATCAAAGGTTTTATATATGATATCTATCTCTCTCTCTATCTGACATAAATTTGCATGTTAAACCCCGTATAAGAAACTCAGAGTTCTTTAGAATAAGCCAGCACACTAATAATGTTGGTTACTTTTCTCCCATCACAAGGTTGTGTCGCACATATAATATGTATTGTGCTGACCCTAACAATGATGCTGATATTCTTGCAGATACCTTATCATTGTTCAAAAACTCACTCATACACAACATCCATTTTCTAAATGATGACCTGAACCTATAGATCCATTAAATCAATTATTTATTAAATACTAATCGCACTACATCCAAACACTAAATATACAATACACATAAATGTACCTGTAAAATATACTTAAATGCAAAAATACATGTTACTAGAGCGTGCCGAAGACACTTGTAATTGGGATAATGGGCATAGTCTTCATTTATAATGTTTTATTATTACAGTATCATGTACCCATTATCCTGTTAGTGTCTCTAATAAAAAAATTAGTTAGTTACATTAGTTTTTTTACAAAACAAGCCGACTTTTATATAGAATATATATATATATATATATATATAGGTATAGTGTATCCATAATGTCAGGGAAAAGTTTTGTAGGTATTATACGGTATCCAAATGTAGATATCCATTCCTGAAAACTGAAAAATGAATCCAACATTGAAGCGTCAATTTTCGGTAAGTTATCGGATTCTCCTTGTGAAAATCCATCCTCCATTATTTTAAATGTGTCCTTAGATAGTTATTTTATTAAAATAGGTCACAATCACTCCTAAAATCCATCAAAAAAAACATGTAAAAACACCATTAAAATCAAAGCGAGACGAACCATTTAGAGGGAGATTTTATGGAGTTTCTGTGGTAGCCATTTAGCGAGGTTACCATAGAAACTAAACAAATTACAGTGAAAAACACCATAGATCACGTATGTTTGTCTATAATTCTAGCCAAAAAATGTCAGGACCAATCACATCGCGTTTTAAGGATTCGTATTTTTTAAGATTTTTATAATAAAAATTATGAATGAAAACATTATCCCACACCATCCATACTGAGTTACAAGATATAATTTATTTTTCTGAATCTATTTCATATATTTTCAAAGATATCTGTAAAATATAGAATTACCCCGTTGTTACAATAATTGATTTTTAACACTACATAACTTGACAGCTATTTGAATTCAGTTTGTTTGAAATTTTTGTGAAAATTGATAATATTCTGTTACACCACAGACTGCTAAAACATATAGATAAATTGCAACCAACTTATAAATTTTTAAACAATTATGAAAGGGTCAAAATGAATACATACATACATTTTTACTTAAAAAAACTCGGTTCGGAATGAAATTTTGAAAAATTAAGAAAACAGCATCTATTGTAAAAAATAAGTTTTGTTTACTAGAGGATTTAATTTTGTAAGAATAAACACTTTTTCCGCATTATGAATGTGTCTTAAGTATATGCAACATACTTCCACTGTGTCACAATCCCTCGCCTAAAGTATAGGGTTTAGCTCATCTCAAAATTAATAGACATTAGAAATACTGTCGGAGTCCATTCATCATATTCAGTGGTTATAATTTTTTCAATCTCGCTTGTATGTTTCAATTTCAAATCTATTGTAAAAAATTATAACTTTCTAAGAAGATGTAATGGAACTATTGCTTTCGGGGAAGAAATATTGAATTTTCGCAATAAACAATCTCTATTGAACATGAGCAAAAAAAAAAGGTTCAAAAAGACATTAGTAAAACGTTGTAAACCTGATCACAAATGCACTTTATTCCGGCACCACTGCTTTGGGGTATACAGGTTCCATGTCCACAAAGTTCTTCGGTAGAACTGGATGTGCAGTCTGTCATCGAACTTGCTGTGCAATGAATTCCGTACCAGCCAGCAGCACAACGACATTCAAAACTTCCTGGTGTATTAATACAAGTCGCTCCGTTCTGACAACCGAGTGATGTTTGACTCAATTCCGAACACTCGTTTACATCAACATCGCACCGAGTTCCCTAAAACAGAATTTTAATGAACGAGACAAATGAGAGGTGATAACGCACTTACATATTTTAAATCCTTTTTATCGAGTTCTCCGACTGTCTTGATTTCTTGCGGAAAACTCATGGAAATGAGAATTAACACGCACGTCATCCAATCGAGCTGAAATTTGATGACAATGCATTCTTACATACTTTTTTTTGTCAAACATACACACACGCACACAAAAAATAAGAAATTATCTCAGATGTTCGGGCAAGTACCTACATTCTGATACCATTCTGGACCATAGACGTACTATAAATATAGACTAGTTACAAATCAAAATATCTGCTACACAGAACGACAACACGGATTACTGTGAACATAGACGCACATTGCGGGAGTTGGTCTAGGGGTGTCCAAAATGTATAAATGTCCGCACGATTTATATAAAAAATATTAATACAATAAACGACCCTGTTTATATTTGTATATCTTTTACATGTATGCTGCGCTATAAGAAAGAAAGAGAAAAGACCATAGAATAAATACCGCAATTTGCTACTAACTTCATATGCATTCGTTGTTAAAAATTATGTTTTATTGTCCTTTCTTATACGCGGTTATGAAAATAATTTCTATCTCTTTCTGACTGATACATTTAGTACGCAATAGAAGACAGCGGAAACTAGATTTCTCAGATTTGAAACAAGTCTCGGATTTGTTTTTTAGTGACTAGTCTATATTTACAGTACATCTATGTTCTGGACACTTTAGAATTTATCTATTTATTTAAGATTGCTACAAAACAAAAGCTGGTTGTTATTCTGTAAAATGATTTTGTTTGTTGTGAATTAATCCGTCATATCAGAATGCAAGTGACAATTGAAAACCCCATGGCAAGAAGTTGTTAACTAACATTTAACAATAACAAATAAAATATAACCGGAAGAAATAAAATGGAAACCGAGACCTCGCGTATAAAGGATTTATAATGAAAACAACAAACCTAATAAAATATTTATCTGCACTCTAAATTCTACAAAGATATTTTTAAACATAGAGTGGTTAGTTCAAAAGATTTCCTCGCAATCTTTGTTAGGAAAAGTGTGTTACATTTTGCTCTCATTATTAAATATTGTACGTGATTGATTTGGACAGAATTTTTTACTTACTTCCCAACCATTTGGGCAATAACATTGAAATCTTTTCATATTTTCCAAACAAGTAGCACCATTTTTACAAGGATTTGAAGAACAACTTTCTCTATTCATTGCCGAGAGAAGTGTTCGGACTTGATTGTCCAACCTATTAACTTTTCTTCTGAGAGCGGCAAACTGAAATTGTAAAAATATATATTGATATTAATTTTCACTACCTTGCAGTGTGTTCTTTAAACCTAACACCTAGATCTGGATATAAAGCACAAATTCAAAATGGGAATAAAACGATATCACATACAGTAAAATCCCGTAAATTAGAACCCTGATACAAACACAAGAGGCCCAAAACATTAATTTTGGTGATCAATTAATTAGATTGACCCAATCAGTTCCTTGCACTAAAAGTCTTTTGGCCCCTTGAATTTCAAATAAACAAAATTTTACTGCATAAAAAAGAATTCTTAAAACAAAAATTAAAAATAGTAATTACATATATCAAAGGCAGTTAAAATAAGTTTGTATCAACCAAGGCACATGGAACTCAACAAATAGTTACTTGTACCACAAAAACAAACAAAAAAACATTCAGCCATATTCAAAAAAATATAAATATCGGAATCTTAAGATCTTTATCCCATCAAACATACAGACGGTCCCTACAGATACTGTCGAATATGAAAATTCAATTTCTGATCTTAACCCATTGCCCGCGGGTGACTCATATATGAGTCGCGCCATACGTGCCCACAGCGTGAACGACTCATATTTGAATCGCTGAGTTTCGCTCGCTACTGCCGTGTATACGTGCATTGTGGAGCGGTAAAAATGGTTTCAAAAATATCTTGGATCTTTATCCTAGCGACATCTTTCAACATTTGTCAAAGATTGTTAGTGATTTTATAAACAAACCCGAAATAATAAATGTCCTAACGCAGCAGAATACGATTCAGTTATTCAAAATCTCCCGCCGGTTTCCGCG